>BQNB010019831.1:0-66298 GCA_026074375.1 Tanacetum coccineum | reverse complement strand
ATCAAGCCAAAGAAATACAACACTTGAAGGCTCAGATCAAAAAGCTCAATAAGTAAGCTAAACCTGTAATCAAACACCACAAAGCATGGATACAAAGTATCTCCTTGAAGCAACGATTGGCAAGAAAAAGATTCTCAAAGAAACAATGGGTACACAAAGAGTCTGTATCCAAACAGGGGAGGAAGTTTGCTAAAGGTGGGAATCTTCAGTCCAAAGAGATCCTATATTTGATGAGATTCCTGAAGATACAGTTGATCATATGGAAACATAGAATGCTCATGATGTGGGGAGGACAAGAGAAATAGTGGATGAAGATAAGGAGATTGATGAAAATATACTTAGTACTGAAGATGTACTTAGTACTGACAAGGAGAAAGTTAGTACTGACAGACCAATAGTTAGTTCTGACGGATCCAAAGTTAGTACTGACAGGCAAATTGAAGGTACTGATGAGCAAAGAAAAGGTACTGATGATCATACTGAAGAAAAAAGTGTTACTCAAAAAACACCTACTCAAACACCTACTTCTACAATATTTGGAGATGATGAAACAATAGCTAAGGTTCTTCTCAACATGAGTCAAGCAAAGCAGAAAAAGCTGCCAATGAAGCTCTTATAAGAAACTTTGATGATATAAAGGCAAGGATTGAGGCAGATAGACTTCTTGCTGAGAAGCTTCAAGAACAAGAAAGAGAGCAATTTACAATAGAAGAAAGAGCAAAGTTCCTTCATGACACAATTGCTGCTCAAAGAAAATTCCTTGCTCAACAGAGATCAGAAGCCATCAGGAACAGACCACCAACCAAGAATCAACTGAGAAATCAAATGATGACCTACTTGAAGCATGTAGGAAACTTCAAGCATGCTGAATTGAAAATCAAGAAGTTTGAGGAAGTACAAGCTTTGTATGAGAAGATTAAGAGGTCAGATGAAGATTTTATCTCTATTGGGTCTGCTGAAGATGAAAGATTGATCAAAAGGATGAATGAGAAAGGAGTTGATTCCTCTAAAAGTGAAGTCCTCAAGGAGGTAAGTAAAGAAGAAGTTCAGAAGGAGAGTAAAGAAGAAGAGAGTACCAGAAAGAGAAAACTTGGTACTAGGAAAAAGATGAAGTCAAGGAAAAGAAGATATATTCAAAACACTTCTGAAGATGATAGTGACAAAGAGAATGATGAGCTAAGATTACATTTAACTATAGCTCAAGATGAGGAAAAAGAAGTGGATTATGAAATACTTGACAGAAAATATCCTATCAAAGAATGGAAGACAGAGTGTCTTGGAACTAAACCACAGACTGATCAAGCTGAACATACTGAAGAGATTAATCAAAATATGGTGATTAGAAGTAATGGACAAAAGAGATACTTTAGTACTTTGATGAGAGTACTGTCCATATTTGATAGAGAAGATTTGAATGCTGTGTATCAACTGGTAATGAACAAATATCAAGATGAGATACTTGAAGGTTTTAACAGAGTACTTTGGGGAGATTTGATGGTTATGTTCAACCCAGATGATGAAAATAAGTTTTGGAATTCACAGCTAGATTAGATTATAGTAAGTTAGAAGTTGCATAGTTCTTCAGGGGTACATACCTTAGTGACTGAAACAGGGTTAGTCATTCACATGCTGGTAGAAAAGAAGTATCCTCTGAGAAAGGAAGTACTGATGCGAATGTTGAAATTAAAGTTAGAATCTAAAGAAGATAGTACTATGGCATTAGAGTTGATCAAGTTTATAGAAGTCAGTACTATGGCATTTGCAGTTGATTTAATTTTGTCACAAGAATGATACACTTGCAGTGTCTAGACTTAAGAGTAAGATTGATGGAATTGAGAAGGGGATTTGAGTGTTGGCTAACCACCAACAACAAATCCGTTCATCAGTTCACCATGCTTAACCATGCATAAGACACTGGCTGGTCCATAAGCAAACGGCTTGTAGGTTAAGACTTCTCAAATCCGTTATGGTTGACAAATTTACTAAAAATTGCAGGGGGTCTTAAAAACTCAACCTTGCTTTGTTGTGACAGAGTGGGCTTAGTCCATGATTCAAACTGTTCATGGTAAAGACTAATTAAATCTATTGTAGCTGTTAGTTTGCCTAAAAAACTATATTGGTTTATCAATGCACCAGGTTATGGCAATGAAAGCATTGGCTAGTCCAAAAAGCAAACGGTATTGGTTTAAAGACAAATCAATTCTGTTGATGGTTGGACGTTTACCAAAACTTGTAGGGTAATTAAACCTCACCATGTTATTTAAAATGAAGAGTTAACTATCCCAGAGTCAAATGGATTCTGGTAAAGGAACATCAAATCCGTTAATGGCTGGTAGTTTGCCAACAATACAAAGCCAAACTTATTGGATTGTTGTGAAAAGTATGTTGCTGTGTTGCTGAGAAGACAAAGTTGTGCTTGAGGAAGGATAGTGTTTAAAAGATCAGAAATGGATAAGAGTGTTTGGATACATCCTCTAAGAGCTTAAAGAAGATATATTGAAGAAAACATTGAAGTTTTAAAAAGAGTTCAACATTCATGTTCATGTTTTAAGGTGAGATTGTTAGGATTTATGTTTTCCTATACTTAGTACCGATCAATACAAATAGTTTGTACCTTTAGTTATAGTTAGTAACTGACAGTTACCAAAACGTAACGTATCTGATCAATGAGTTAGTACTGCTTAGTGTAGAAATAGTTATTATCGTTTAAGAGGGATATGTATGAGTGATCTTAGGAAAAGATATGTAATGCGTTTTGTAAAGCCTTTGTTTGTTTGGGCTTTTTCCTTAGTATATTAAAAGGATCCCTTTGGTCATAGTTAGAGATACGACCTTAAGATATCTCATAGCAAAAATCATATCACAATAGTTAGTAATCTGTAATCGTTCAAAGCAGATTAATAGAAGTTATTATTTAGTTCTACATTGTTTTTCTTAGTACTTGTATTAAGATTCCGCATTAACACATAGTATTCATAATCAGTGTTTCTACATAGTCAGTTGTATTTATACATTTTGGCTATCATCCTTAATAGGTTGCAAAGATCTATTCCTGAGAGGGACTCACACCTAGGGCTTTATCCAATGGGTAGAAGAGTTATAGAAGGAATGGGTCTTTGTATATCCTATCTAATTTTAACAAATGCAGATTTTTTTGTGAAGTTGGTATACACGAATTCTTTCCTAGCTTTTATAAGAGTGCATAATTTTGTTTCTTGAATTAGGCTTTATGGTTTAGGAAATTTGCTTGTGCATTATTTGAAAACACAAGGGAAAAGATACAATGTTTTTTGGTTTTTGTTTATTAATTAGTAGTGACCTAGTATTGTAGTGAAGAAAGAAAAAATAGAATGTATTTGTTTGTGGTTACTAAGTTGTAGAGAGATCGATAACTAACTCTCTAGGAAACGTGTTACTAGTCCTTTCATTAAAATTCTTGGTAAAATTTACTCATTAGATTTTTAACTAGACGATTTAAATCAAGAGTAAACACGCAAAACCCTGTAAATAAAAGGAAAATGAAATAATTGAAATCGTAATATGACATAAAAACACAGGGTGTTATAGTCTCCCCCCTTTGAATGAGCCTTGTCCTCAAGGCTTAAGTCACGGCACTTGACGACGGTGTGGTCTTGACATAAAAACACAGGGTGTTATAGTCTCCCCCCTTTGAATGAGCCTTGTCCTCAAGGCTTAAGTCACGGCACTTGACGACGGTGTGGTCTTGGTGAAGAGATGCGGGTGCTTCTGCTTGAATTGATCCTCACGTTCCCAGGTAAACTCAGGACCTCGTTTAGAGTTCCATCTAACCTTAATGATGGAATTGTGACTCCTCTTTAATTGTTTGATTTCACGATCCATAATTTCCACTGGCTCTTCCACAAAGTGGAGTTTGTCATCAACATGTAGTTCTTCCAACGGAATCATAAGTGATTCATCGGACAAACACTTCTTTAGATTTAACACGTAAAACGTGTTATGAACTCGGCTTAATTATTGTGGTAGCTCAAGTTTATAGGCAACAATTCCGACTTTCTTGATCACCTTGAATGGGCCAACATACCTAGGGTTTAACTTCCCTCGTTTGCCAAAACGCACAACTCCTTTCCAAGGTGAAACTTTTAACATGACCATGTCACCAACTTGAAATACCATTGGTTTACGTCTAATGTTTGCATAGCTATTCTGTCGGTCATAAGCGTCTTGGATTCTGCTTTTGATTTGGACTATCTTCTCGGTGGTTTCATGAATTATTGCAAGACCAGTAAGCTGAGCATCTCCAACTTCTGCCCAACATACGGGTGATCGACACTTTCGCCCATACAGTGCCTCAAATGGTGCGGCCTTTATGTTGGTATGGTAACTGTTGTTGTAAGAGAATTCTACTAACGGTAAATGTCTATCCTAATTCTTCCAAAAGTTTAACACGCAAGCGCGTAACATGTCTTCCAAAGTTTGGATAGTTCTTTTACTTTGACTGTCAGTTTCGGGATGATAGGCCATACTCATGTCAAATCGGGTTCCCAAAGCCTTATGAAGTGCTTGTCAGAATAGTGACGTAAATCTACCATCACGATCAGAGATAATAGAAACAGGCACACCATGTCGGGTGACTACTTCCTTCATGTAAAGCTTCATTAACTTCTCCATGGGATCCATTTCCCTCATCTATAGGAAGTGAGCAGACTTTGTAAGATGATCAACGATCACCCAAATGGTATCATAACCGCTTGTCGTCTTAGGGAGTTTAGTGACGAAATCCATGGTGATTTTCTCCCATTTCCACTCTGGAATCTCCGGTTGGACTAGTAAACCAGAAGGTTTATGATGCTCTGCTTTGACTTTAAAACAAGCCAGACACTTGCTAACATATGTGGCAATATTCTCCTTCATGTTAGGCCACCAATACAACTACTTTAAGTCTTGGTACATCTTGTCTGAACCCGGATGAATGGAATATTTTGACTTATGTGGACAGCGTTGCAATGGATAGAGTCCTTAAGTGGGGGGGGGAGGGCCGATCGTAACACCAGATTACTACTTCTGTTTTGTTTTAAACATAGAGTTCCGCCCGTACAGGGTTTCAACCTTTCCTTTGTAAGGTCTTGTCGGAGCATACCTCCAACATCTTCAGCAGTGAGGTTTTCAGGTTTTAATGCTTCAGTTTGAGCTTCTAGGATTTGTTTGGGGAGGTTCAAGCCAATAGTCATGACTAAGGCTCGGACCCTTAAAGGTTTAGACCGTTCTTTCCTACTTAAAGCATCAGACTACAACGGTTTTGCTTCCCGGGTGTTAGACTAACGTATGTCACAATCGTAATCACTAAGCAACTCCAACCAACGCCGTTGCCTCATGTTCAAATCTTTTTGATTGAGGATATGTTGTAAACTCTTGTAGTCGGTAAATATGGTGCACCTCGTTCCGTATAAGTAATGTATCCACTTCTTAAGAGCAAACACCACATCTCCAAGTTCCAGATCATGAGTTGTGTAGTTTTAGTTTTTCTCTTGGGATTTCACGTTGTCGAGAAGGCACTAGGCTATAATAACTTTCTCGTTTCGCATAAGCCGGCACCTTTAACCCTTATGCGACGCATCGCAATAAACAATGAAGTTTTTTGATCCTTTAGGCAAGGCCAAAATGGGTGCGCTACACAACTTTTGTTTAATCAATTGAAATATGAGGGCTTCCTCCTTCTGTCCTCAGTCAAACTTCACATTCTTCTGAGTCATCTTAGTCATTGGTTTTACGATCTTGGAAAAGCCTTCAATGAATCTTCTATAGTAACCGGCGAGTCCTAAAAATTGGTGGATCTCTGTTGGACTCTTAGGAGATGCCCAATCTTTAATTGACTCGATCTTTGCGGGATCTACATGGATGCCCTTGCTGTCTATCACATGGCCGAGAAATTGCACTTTTGGAATCCAGAATTCACACTTGGAAAATTTTGCGTACAACTCCTCCTTCTTAAGTAGTTCCAAGATTAGCTTGAGATGCTCTTCATGCTCTTCCTTGTTCTTTGAATAAATTAGTATGTCGTCGATAAAGACAAGCACAAATTTATCCAAGTATGGCTAACACACCCGATTCATAAGGTTCATAAATACAGTGAGCGCGTTTGTCAAACCAAATGGCATTACTTGAAATTCATAATGGCCATAGCGCGTCCTAAACGCGGTCTTCAGAATATCTTCCTCGCGAACCCTCAATTGGTGGTAACCTGATCGTAGGTCAATCTTCAAGTAGACACTCGATCCTTGAAGTTGGTCCAACAATTCATCAATTCTCAGAAGTGGATAACGGTTCTTCACCGTTAGCTTGTTTAGTTCACGATAATCGATGCACATACGGAATGATTCGTCTTTATTTTTGACAAACAAAACCAGGGCTCTCCAGGGTGAAGAGCTGGGTCTTATAAATCCCTTGTCGGATAGTTCTTGAAGTTGTTCCGCCAGTTCTTTCATTTTGGATGGTGCCAACCGATAAGGAGCATGTGCTATATGTGCATCACCTGGTACCAAATCAATTTGGAACTCTACTTGTCGAGCTGGTGGAATACCCAGCAAGTCTTCAGGAAAAACTTCAAGAAAGTCTCTGACAATCGGCACGTCCTCGAGTCGCTTCCCTTCCGACTTGTCTTTGACTTCCTTCATGGTAATGTGTGCCAAAAAGACATCACATCCCTTTTACAAATACTCTTGTACTTTAGTGCACGAAATGATATTTAGTCAGGATTCTTCCCGTTGGTTGTTTCCATTGCCTTGAAATATTAACATCTCTCTTCCGAACGGAACACGTATAATCTTTTCGTCACAGATGATCACTCTATGATACTTTGTTAACTAGTCCATCCTAATAATGACGTCAAAACTACCGAGTGGGACCGGCATCAAGTCGATGTTGAAAGGATGGTTCATGAAGTTTAGAGTGCAACCATGAATTATGGTGTTAACTCCTATGATTTTCCCATCAGCTAATTCTACGTCATAATGACTTTCTAACATAGTGGGGGTAATGTTAATCAAGTCACTAAATGTATTAGATACAAAGCTCCTATCTGCACCCGTATCAAACAAAATTGTAGCATAACAGTTATTGAGGAGAAACGTACCCGTGATGGTGTTAGAGTCCGGGCTAGCATCTCTTCCTCACAAAGCATAAGCTCTTCCTTGAGCTGTGCCATTCTCGTTGCTATTCCCACAGTTCTTTAGTTTTGGGCAATTCTTCTTGATGTGACCGGTGTGACCACATTCATAGCATGCTCCTGCCTTTTGATTCTTGTTGTTGTTGTTGTTATTGTTGTTATTGTTGGTATTGACTCGACAATCATTGGTAGCATGGGACCTATAACCTCTTGTTAGTTTACATTATTTGGTGCACATTGGCCGGTGTGGGTGGTAATTGGGACTTGGTTGAACAGGGTAGGTTCCAGTATAAGCCTTCTTTTCACCAGGGCCAGCAGTGTATGCCCTAGCTACATTTTTCTTCTTGTGGGGTTGTTGATTATTTCTTAATGAATCATCGGCCTTCCTTTTGTTGTCATTCTGTCTTTCTGCATAAGTACGTAGTTTCTGATCCATCAAGTCGTTGGCCAACTCGATAGCCTCATCAAGAGTTTTGGGTCTTGCAGACATGACATTCCCATGCATGTTATCAAGAAGTCCACTAATGTACTTGTCAAACCTTTTTTGGTACGCTAATCTGTTAAGGAAATTTGGTGCAATCAAGGCTAGTTCTCACTGGAAGGAACGCTGAGAATAGGCTCGCAACATCGGTTTCCTGACCTAAGATTCCACAGTTCAATTTTAAGTTTCTAGATTTCACCTTTTGGACAGTATTTGTCCGGTCATACATTCTTCTTGAGAGTGCCCTTAAGTCATAGCATAGGCAGCATCATGACTAAGGGTTCTCACATGACCATTCCACCAGGTTTAGTGCAAGCCACCTAGCAGAGTGCAGGTAGCCCGTACTTTAACTTGATTGTCAATGGCACAACCGATTATGTGAAATACCAATTCCATTCTTTTTAACCCATTGAGACAAGCCTACAAACGCCTTTAGGTTACCCTTGATAGTTCGGATTGGCATTTTAAGAAATCGGTGTAGGAACGACCCACGTGCAAGTTTAACAGGCCTTCTGGGTATCCACTGAATTTTGGCTTGCATCGTCCTGACAGTATGGGTAGAGTTTACTTTGAATGCACGATCGATCATAGCTTGAATGTATTATGGACGTCATGGGCGTCGTTTGTTCCTTTCTGTTAAAGGCTGATTATACATAATCACAAAGATCACAACGTTACGTGAGATATAATTTCAATGTCGATACAAATGGATATGATAATAAAAATTATACCACAACACAATGGAGAATGAATAAAATGAAATCAATAATACATCAACATTTCATAACATATGTCGAATCATACATGTTTTGTTTGGATACAAAATGGACCACTAATGATCTAGTATAGAATATGAAATTTACGTCCCTAGAGTCTATTAGCTGGGAGTTACCCATAAAGCTTAATAGACTATACAAGATAGCTAGAAATGAAAAGTACAACTAACAGCTACTATCGACGTCCTCCATCGTATCAATCCGAGCTCTAGCCTCTAGCACCTAGGTACGCATGATCTGTCTGACTGCATCATCCTCAGTTCTCTAGCGCTGCCACTCCATACGACTCATGTGAGTCTCCAGTGTCTCAAGTTGCGCCAATAATGCCCTGTTCCGAGCCTCGGAACTAAGGTATGCCTGGCGTACCTCATGCAACTCTGTCTCGTAAGCAGTCCTCTGACCTCTCACTACATCAATCTCGAGTCTAATGTCTCTGTGGTCAGTCCGAGCGTCAAGAAGCTGTGTGTAGAAATCCTCACTCTCCTTCCTGCGAACATGTGCCTGGTAGCTGACCCTCAAGTTAACTTCCTCAATGGAAGTCATCATCCTATGCTCAGAAGCCTGTAAAGCTCTAACATAACCAACATCCTCTACTCTGTCAGCAGCTCTAGCAATAGTCCAGGCATCATGACCAGGACTACGAATCAAACCCTGTCCTGCCTCAACAGTATCAACAAAATCATACTGACCTCTAGGTGCCCTAGCAGCAGCAGCAGAACTCTCTGCTACATCACACCCAGGTGGGAGAGCAGTAAGTATAAATCTCCTCTGAGGTGACATGTCCTCCTCGGGGATGTCATCTCTCATACGGATCATGGCTTCCCTATGACCCAATGGTGCCTGATCATAGGTAGGGTTGGTGGGTGGTATAGGTGCGGCAGCATGCTCAGCAATGCGTGCCTCTATGGATGCTGACATAGGTGGCTCGAGTCGAACAGTCTTTCGTGCCCTACAGAGACGTGTCTAAGAAAAAGGGACCCTAGTCTGAGGTGATCTAGGTGTAGGTGCAGACTCATCAGTCTTAAATGCCTCTGTATCCCCAGCTGAGGGAACAGGGTCAACAACAGGTACCACAGAAGAATCAGCCGGAGCTAGGTGCTCCTCCTCCTCCTCGTCCTCAGTGGGCTCCTCATCCTCATCATCTGTATCATCATCATCGTCGTCATCCTCGGGCTCATGCTCCTCACTAGGATCCTCCTCGGGATCCTCATCGTCATCCTCCTCGCCATCCTCAGGCTCATCTGGATAATCAATAGAATCCTCATCAGTATCCTCCTCCATCGAATCCGAGTCAGCAATGTATCCAGGTGACTCAGCAGTCGGTGAAGCATCATCAGCATAAGGCTGATCCTCGACCTGAATGTCATCATCTGATGGTGCATGGTACTCCGGGTGCTCTGGCTCCGGAACATATACTGGTACATGCTCATCCAACTCCATGGGGTCAGGTACATAGGCAGGTGACAGTGGGTGTGCCTGCCCTTGTTGGGCAACCTCCTCGTACGGGTCCATCTCCGGAAGCTCGCCGGCATTCACGAGTGGAATACCCCATGATGATGGTCCGTTTGAATCAGAAGATACGGACGTATAGGTAACAGCGGACGATGCATCGTCTGATGACATGGAAAATCTGTAACCATAATATAAACTTGTATAAGTATATTATATAAGACCATCAGTAATATACGTAATGTAATATAAATACGTATATAACTTATGTAAGCACTTAGTAAAATCAACTAATGCTAAAATGATGTATGACATGTAAGCATGTATACTATATGCAAATAAGTAATGTATGTATGTCCCTTTGAGAAAACTTTTGAATGACACAATGTTTGAAAACGGTTATAGACCAAGTAAAAACATTTAACCTGGTTCTCTATAACCTTGGCTCTGATACCAATCTGTAACACCCCCAAAATGGGCCACAGCGGAATATGATGTTCCGGGGGTATTACTTCATAGATCAATAGCACAAGATATGAGAACGACCTCTATAGGAGTCGTTTAAAAACTGATACATTGGATTTAATAAATGGTTCGTTACAAAAGCTCATGGGCTTAACTTGTTTAACTTGAAAAAGTAAAGATTTCACAACATAACAATATCCCAAAATGTAATGCATGCAAATCTTTATGATAATGTGACTTCAAATGACGACCATCCAATGTATCCGTGACGTGTACCTTATTGACCTGAGAAAACATGTTTAAATTGTCAATGATAATGTTGGTGAATTCATAGGTTTATAAATTTAATGAAACGGATAGCAAGATTTCCCTGTAATAAAGTAACAAATACAGTATCACAAAAATGTATTACGAAATGCACTAAGCTCATGACACCGAAGCTAAACAATGTATGTATATCAAATACATATAAATGACTTTGCCCAATGTAGATGTTCAACCCGTAACATCTATGATTCCAAATGGTATACATTCGTCGTTTCCGGCCAACCGGTAAACTAGCAAGTGCTACTTGCCCGAACGGGGATGTTAATCCCAAATAGATCTATTCATAACATTCGCGCTCACATAATGCAATTAACAATTACATCTATGCAATTAACAGTTCATGATGATGGGCATAGTGGGTTATAGCTACTTAGGCAAACTCGTAATATTTGAATTTAAAATGTACTTGCATCCAGTTTGTAAAACAAACATGATCTCATCCCCGAGATTTGATAAATGATTGAAAAAGTATAAAAGAAATGATTAAAAAGAGAAAAGATGGAGACTATAACTCTACATCAAGTAATGATAACGAAATAGCAAGGTTATGGCACGAAAAACGAAGCAAAAGACTTTATCCGCAACCTAAGTAAAAATAATACATATTTTACTAAATTGGAAAAAATAAATAGACTAAATACTTGCAATCTCGTCCCTAAGGTGTTCTTGGCTCCTTATTAAAAAAATGTGTTTGGAAGCGAAAACGAATCTCTCGTGTTAAATTGTCAACTTTATTGATCAACGCGCAAAATATAAGTATGCAATTTACTACTTCAGCAAATTTAGGACTAGGCCACATATACTATCTATAAATATTAGTTTAGTCAGCCCATGGATTTGTCTCATAGTGCGCCAAATAATTAGACGAAACAGTGACGTTTAACAAATCAAATAAGTGAAATTTTACTAAGTTTTAATATTGGACGACTTGGAGTTTTACAATGAATTTATGTATTCGTTATTTAACGGTAATGAAAACTAAAAACATATTTAACACATCTCAGACAGGTCCTCTATCAGGTCTTTCTTTAAATAAGTCTTGTCCAAAAAAGGTCGTTTAGTAGGGTAAAAAAGGGACTAAACATACGCGTGTCACTGGGGCAGTTTTTACAGACTTAGAAAAATAATAAGGTCTTATTATCAGCATGTGCTGACTGCGAGGTCAGACAAGAGTTGGTCTCATTTGTGACTTCGTTACTCAACGTTATGGACTAACAACAAAACAACTTTAGTAAACTAGGCCAGTCTGACTCTCATTACACACTTTTATAGTTTCGTGTGTCGGTCATGTTAACAGGGTCGAAAGTAGAGATCGAAAGCGGTGGAGTTTGCACGTTGATTAAACTCAACCAATTGCCCATCAGGTGTTGGACATAATGTCCTCCCAGACGAACTCCTCATTTCTCATGCAATTTGTGACTGGTTACTAAACGCCCAAGGCTAGTTTTTATTCCTACTTAAAGGTGGTACATCAGGCTTCAAATAAAAGCCTTTAGTTCATTTTAACATTAGATAAATGTGTCGCAAATCCCAAAGTAAAACTGTCTCGCTGGCTGCCCTTATAACAATGGGAAAAGTGACTGGTTTTACGTCAATCTTTGAGACCTTCTAACTTCTTTGTCTCTTGACGAAAGTTAGTGATTTCAGGGGCAAAATAATTTTTATATGTCTTATTTATGAAATAATTAAAGTGTCAATTTTTTGACGCATGAAATCCAAGAGCCCAATATGTACCCAAAACTACCCATGATTCTGCTATTTGTACTAGTTATACCAGACTTGTTTCTTTTCTTTTTATTCCATAACGTGTTCAAGCCAATAAATGGTGGACTATCTACACTATATCTTAGTCAAAACAGGCTTTAAGTTTTAGCCACCTACATGATTTATGGGGTTTTACTCGATTATTTGATGCACATTAGAAAGTGAGAAAAAGTAGCTTTGTTTTTAAATATTTATTCAACCACAAACACAATAAAACAAATAAATATGCATATACTAGATGAATAATAAGGAATGCTCATAGAAACTCAAGGACGAACGCGCCCCATGAATGATGATGAAATCTCAACCCATTTTTTTATCTCCCTTGCGTATACCAACTGAATACCCAAACCAATGATTATTCACAACCGTTTTGCACTCCTATGATCACGAACACCACCCCATTCTTTGCAGCCCTTAATGAGAAGCGTCCAAACACAGAATGAAACACGTAACGAGAACAAGTTAGAGGTTTCATTGGATATATTATGTTTCCTAGGGTTTAATGGAGGCATAATGAAGGTGTAAGGATTTGTGTGTTTGTGTCGAAATCAGAGAGGAGAACAATGAAAACAAAAAGATGATAAGAGTGTTATGATAACTATCTTTTATGTTTTTTCTCTGTGTTTTCAAAGAAGTAATGCCATGTCATTATATGCAACCAATTAGAAAGGCTATGCATAATGTTTACCATACGAAGTCACATTCGAAATGTTATTCAAATGGGGTAAGGGAAATTTTAGGGCTCATCATGGTCAAAGATAGTATATAAAAGATGAGGTAATGTGTTAATGTGTTCTGGAAGGAAAACCAAAGGGATCAGCTAGATTTATCACGATGAGAAGTTTGTGGTTCTTTAAGAATGATATTGGGCTCTTTCATACATAGGTCTAATTAGAGTTGTATTATGAGATGGGATCGTTTGCATAACTTATCTAAATCTTACAAATACATGTTTTAGTGAGTTAGTATACAAACACGAAAATTGGTTTCTGAGCATTTATAAGAGTGCCCATTTAGGTCTTGTATTAAGCTTTAAAGTTTAATGGTTAAAAAGTACTCTTTTATCTATTTTTCTAACAAATTATAGAAGTAAAATTTTCTGTGGTAGATAGTTTTTAAATGTGGAATTGTACCTTGATGCAAAACTAACAATGGGTACTTGAGCATATAACTTTTCTTAATCGTGATATAGATTTAAATAACGAATAAGTAGGGGATCGTGTAAGGTCTTAATGAGTTTTTAGTTGACGTTTCCTAGCTAAACTTGAATTTTTGTAGCCTATGGCGATTTAAACAATGAGGTTTAGTATGCATAGTCTACGCGAAAATACTCTAAAATCTAAAAAGAATAATTAAATAATAAGACTCGGAGTCCAGTAACATGACCTAACAATCACGATGAGAGTATAGCTGTGGCCAAGTACTCTGGAATTCAGAATAAAATGCTCTACTATGGGTATAAATTTTAGCACACCTGATTAATAATGACAAATAACAATACTATATGTAGATGTTAATGATCCTGTTTTCTTCATACTAAAACATACACATTAGACAACATTAGCATATCATTTTATAAGAGACCTGCAAATGATAAAAAAAGTTAATTCAAGTGGTTAAAACCGACACAGATAACAAATTTGACCAGACTACTTAACACAACAAGCCTTTAGTATGTTGGGAAGAGATTTCATACATGATTGCAAGCATTGGATATGCTAAATCCCTTAAAGTTTTTAATCTCTTTGTGTCTTATGTAATATTAAAAGGATTTAGTACTGTTAGTCTTGTTCAATTAGGTAATTGCTAAGTATAAATTAGTACTGCCATTAGTTTATAGTTAAGACTAGCTTGTTCTAAAACATTATCATAATTAATACTGTCAAGAAGAAAATACTTTGGATTGTGTATTTTTTTGGACTAACATTTACAGGATCAGCAAATTAAGTACCTAATGTTAAATGCTTCACTTTTGAAGTATTGTTTAAGGGGAGGCTACTTATGTGAATATGCAGTCAAGCATGGATGAATAGACTTAACATCAAAAAGTAGTGTTAAAAAGAATCAAAAACATCTAGCATGTCAAAAGAGTGTCGGACACCCAAGATACCTCTGTCTGAGTGGTCCCACTTGTAAAGTGGTGAATAGGCTATCACATAAGGGGACTGGAGTGACATAATGGAAAGGGCTTGCCACTACTAGCTTCTATCTTAAAACAGAGCAGACAGGTAACATCAATAAGACCCAATCCATAGCAACACTAATGAGCCAAGCCCTTAGGGAACTTAGTTCCGTAGTGGTCCTAGTGCCAAGTTTACCATTTGTGGGGTGCAAATCTCAAACTAGGTTTGAGGCTTGCTTCTAACCATCCAATGATCCACCTCCTCAAGAGTTAACAACACTGGAAAGTGGGGATGACAGTATGATATGTAATAGAATTGAATGGCACATTGTAACAACTCGTATGAATTGGGTGAAAAAAGAATAGAGAGAATTTTGTGAGCTGAAAAACAAAAAGAGATTGTGTGATAAAAACAAAAAGATGAATTGGTGAGCAAAAAGATTTAGAGATAAAGTGAGGCATAAAAACAGAAAAGAGATACTGTAAGAGTCAAATTGTGATGGACAATGCTTTTGAATGAAATTAAGGAAAAACTGCTATCATAAGTTAGTATTACCAAGTTACCTTATTGGGGGTGCAAAAGCTTAAACTAGGTTTGAGGATGCATCTAAACAGTCCAATGATCCACCTCTCTCAAGAGTTAACATACTTGGAAATGGGGAGGACATCATGAAACTAAAGGAATTGATGGTATTTGTATAAAACTGTCTGATATTGTGAGCAAAAAGAAAAGAGAGTTGTGTGAAACAAACAAAAGAGTGACTTAGTGAGCAAAAGAATTGAGAGATAAAGTGAGAATAAAAACATAAAGAGAGCTTGTGAGAATCAAGATTGGTGATGGAAATACGTTTTGGAACAAAATTGAGGTTAAAACTGGTATCTCAAAAGTTAATAATGCTAGGTATTACTTAGTACTGCTGGGCATATTTAGTATTGTTAGTCAGAAAAACTTAGTACTGCTGGACACTACTTAGAACAGGTAAGAGAGGTGTCACCAATGATTGCTCGAGGCATGATTATCACCTAAACAAGATAACAACAAAATAAAATGTTACAAAAAAATAAAAATAATGTTTTAAAAAGTGACAAATGTGGGACAAGGATTACTTCGACGCAAATAAACATAAAAACCTATGAAGTAATCCATATGTTCCTTAATTTATTTTTGACTCAATCTAGAATCTCGCAAAATATATATTGAATTATATATTTCGATGTCTAGTGTGATCTTGTCAAGTATTGTGAGTTAATAAGAGGGGAATGGATTATTTTGATTAAATTTTTGTTCCAAAAAAATATATATCCAAACACTCCTTTATTAACATAAGACTTGACTAAGATCGTCGAGAAGATATACATTAAGTTGTATATCTTGCCGAACAAAGTGAGTTCATTACGTATGACTTGACGCGAGTAAAATGGTGTTTGTTTTGACTCAACACTAAGTTTTAAAAACGTTAAACCAAACACCCCTTTATGATAGAATAATAGATTGTAGTTAAAGCTTGCGATGACATCGATAGACGTAGTTTATTGTAGACGTGTAGACGAAGCGGACGTCGTAGACAAAGGGAGTTTGTCGGGAATAAAGGCTTCTCAAGTTTGAGAGTTTCTACTGCTGGTTGAAGAAACTGCTGCTGCTGAAGATTAGAGAAAATAATCTAAGTCATTAGTACTGTTAGTGTTATAGTTAGTACTGCCAGTATAAAGTGTTAGTACTGTTAGCTTATTTGTACTGTTAGTATAATAGTTAGTACTGTTAGTTATATAGTTAGTACTGCTAAAGTGATATGCATGAGATATATTATGAATAGATATGCATTAATCACTTGACGCGTTTTGTAAGCCCATTAGCGTTTCCTTGGTGTATAAAAGGAACCCTATGTCATAGATCTAGATATCAAGTTTTATATAGTTTTCATAGAAAATATAGTTAGTTTCAAAGTTATTATGTAACTTTGATTGTGTTTAATATATTGAAAGTTTAGCAAGATCTTGTTTTACTATTTCATTGTTCTTCTTAGTATTACAATCTTAGTTTCTACTATAGTTGTTTTGGATCTATCCAACACAACTAAGCTTTAACAAGCTAAGTAAGATCTGTTTAAAAAGGGATCAACAAGTGGTATCAGAGCTTGTTGAGAAACTTTAAATAATAAGAACACTACATCTATACAAGATCTCATATTCAAAGAGAAGATGGAGTCACAATCAGAAACTACCCAAATAATGTTTGCACTTAAACTTCCAGTACTCAAAACAAGAGACTATGATCTCTGGAGCATGAGAATAGAGCAATATCTTACTCACACTAATTATGCTCTTTGGGAGGTTATTGTGAATAGTGATGCACCTGCTATTGCATCAGCTAGTGCTGGTACTGAAGGTCCAATTCCTCCTAAAACTGCTAAACAAAAGCTAGCAAGAAAAAATGAATTGAAAGCAAAAAGCACTATGTTGTTGGCCATTCCTGATGAGCACCTATTGAAGTTTCATGGAATCAAGGATGCAAAGACCTTATGTGAATCAATTAAGGCCAGGTTTGGAGGCAACAAAGAATCAAAGAAAATGCAGAAAACCATTCTGAAGCAGCAATATGATAATTTTACTGCATCAAGATCTGAAGGACTAGATAAAACCTATGATAGGTTTTAGAAACTTATCAGCCAATTAGAAATTCATGGTGAAGTTATCTCTCAAGAAGATGTAAATCTGAAGTTGCTGAGAAGTCTACCATCAGCTTGGAACAATATCGCTTTAATCATGAGAAACAAATCTGATCTAGACACATTGAGCATGGATGATTTGTATAATAATCTGAAGGTGTATGAAGATGAGATTAAAGTACAATCAAGCTCAAGCTCAAACTCTCAGAATGTGGCTTTTGTATAGCAGTACTAATGAATCAGTTAATACTGCTCATGAAGTTTCTATTGCTAGTTCACATGGGCAAGCTTCTTCCTCAACTTATACTGACGATGTCATGTTTTCCTTCTTTGCTAATCAATCTAATAGTCCATAATTAGACAATGAAGATCTGGAGCAAATTGATACTGCTGATCTTGAAGAGATGGATCTCAAATGGCAGGTGGCCATGCTTACCATGAGGGTGAAAAGATTCTTAAAGAAGATAGGAAGGAATCTGAATTTCAAATGGCAAAGAAACTATTGGCTTTGATAAGACAAAGGTTGAATGTTACAACTGCCACAGGAGATGTCACTTTGCTAGAGAATGTAGGGTACCAAGGAATCAGGGGAATAGAAATAGAGATGCTCCAAGAAGGATTGTACCAGTGGAGACTCCTGCAAATGCCTTGGTTGTTCAAGAGGGGATAGGTGGCTATGATTAGAGCTTTCAGGCTGAAGAAGAGATCACAAACTTTGCTCTAATGGCTTATACATCTCAAGGTTCATTAAGCTCATCAAGTTCAGACTCTGAGGTACATACTTGCTCTAAAGATTGCTTAAAATCATATGAAACTCTTCAAAAACAGTATGATCAACAGCGTGAAGCTCTTAATAAATCTAATCTAGAAATTATAGGGTATCAAATGGGATTATAATCATTAGAAGCTAGGATAGTTGTTCATGAAAAGAATGATGTTGTTTATGAAGAAGATATTGCATTTTTAAAGTATGATGTCCAAGTGAAAGACATTTCTATCAAAGACCTTAAAAATCAGTTAGAAGAAGCTTTAAAAGAGAAAGATGATTTGAAACTTAAACTAGAAAATTTTGAAGAATCATCAAAGAATCTAACTAAACTGATAAATAGTCAAATAAGTGCTAAAGACAAAGCTTGTCTTGGTTATGATAGTCAAATAAATGAGAGTGAAGTGGTTCATAGTGTGTTTAACAGTAGAGAAAGTTATGTGAATGATAGTCCAGTAAATGATAGATTCAAAACAGGTGAAGGTTTTCATGCAGTTCCCCCTCCCTACACTGAGAACTACATGCCCTCAAGACCTGACTTATCCTTTGCTGGGTTAGATGATTCTGTCTATAAGACTAAAGTGAGTGAAACTATTACTACTGCATCTAAAACTAGTAAGGACAGTTTGGAAAAACCTGAAACTGTTAGGCCTAGTGCTCCTATCATTAAATATTGGGACACTGATAGCGATAATGATAGTGTGTTTAGACCTAAAACTGATCAGACAAAACCAAAGTTTACTAAAATCAATTTTGTCAAATATCAGACAAAATTCAAAGTTACAAAAATCAATTTTGTCAAATCGTGAGAAATGTGAAATCTGTATAAGGAAAAACACACACAGGCAAGTAGAGTATCTCAGGAAAAGTCCTAGGGGTAATAGAAGAAACTAGAATGGGATGATGACTCAGAAACTAGGGAATGGTTTTGAGTTTATAAAGAAAGCTTGTTTTGTATGTGAGAGTTTCAACCATTTAATCAAAGACTGTGATTTTCATGAAAATAAAATGGTAGAAAAACTAGTGTTGAATAATAAGGGAGATGTACTGGTCGAAAGTGAAATTAGACCAGTATGGAACAATTCTCAAGGGTTCACCACCAAAATAAATGACTCAAACACATCCTAAAAGAAATTTTGTTCCAACAACAGTTGCAACAAAGTCAGGACAAGTGCCAGTTAATGCTGCTAAGCAAAGCTCTCTAAGAGCAGCAGCATCAATTAGTACTGCCAGGCCTGTTAATACTGTTGCCCCTAAACCAAAAGTGAAGGATGCATTACCCAAAACTATTCCTTATTTTAAAAGCACATGTCACCATAGAAGGGCTTTTAAACCAAAAATCACAGCTAAAACCAATAATTTTTAATGAAAAATTTAATACTGCTAGAGGGTTAACAAGTGTAACAACTAGCTGTGGCCAAAAGCAGTAGTAAGTGCTGCTGAGGGAAATGGGGAAAATGCTGTTAAGTCCTCAGCTGCTGTACTTAGAGCCACAGGAAATGGTTATTGACCATATTTCTAAAGACAGTGGATCATATAAGCTAAAAGATTGACTATGTTGATCTACAAGGCAGACTCCATTCAGCAATGGGCTTGGGTCCCAAGGAGAGAACTAAGTCTCTTATTATTAAGTGTCAGGGTAATCCATAATATACATTACATTGATCAGGGATTTTGAAAGTGGATTCTCTCGGCATATGACTGGAACAATCATTCCTTACAGATTAGCAATGAAAAATGGGTGATTTCTTGCATTTGGAGGAAGTCTAAAGGAGGTTTTAACTTTCATATTGCTAGCAATGGATTTACTTAATCTCTGAAGATGTGTTTTTAGATTTGTAATTGATGGGGTTTGAAGATGAATTTAGTGATGAATTTGGAGTTAAAACTGGTAGTTGTAAGGTTAATGCTGCTAGGCAGGATTTGGTGCTGCTGGGCGAAAGTTAGTACTGCTAGGCAAAAGTTAGTACTGCTGAGCCAAAGTTAGTACTGCTGGGTTACCGTTACTGCTGCTTGTTACCGTTGGGGATAATACGTTGAGGGGGTAATTTGGTAAATTTAACGTTTTCTCGCTAGTAGGTTTGCTATTCACTCTATAAAACCGTTCTCCATTATACAGTAACTTTATCTAATTCTCTCATATGCTCTCATTTATAAACCCTAATCGTATTCATCGCCGATTATCAAAATTAATCATCAATGGCTGATCTAATAATTTGTTGACAAAACAACCATGTGGCCTGCTTGGAAAGAACAGATTGGAATCGCTAATTTCATAAGATAGTAGACTTTCTTATTACTAGCCCTATACACTATGCCTTAACTGTAAGTCCTACTATCTATGCTTCCTATATTGAACACTTTTGGAATACTGCACATTCTTAAACAGTCAATAATGTGAAACAAATTCATGCCACAGTTGATGGCAAGACAATAGTAATATTAGAATCATCAGTAAGAAGTGATCTTCACTTTAATGATGAAGATGGTATTACTTGTCTAACAAATGAAACTATTTTTGAAAACCTTGCATTAATGGGGTATAAGAGTGATCCTGACAAACTTACTTTTCAAAAATCTCTCTTCTCCCCTTAATGAAAGTACCTCATACATACCATTTTACACTGCTTAAGTTCAAAATCCTACATCTTTGGAATGAATTTTCCACTAATATAGCATCTGCAGTCATTTGTTTAGCTAATGGTCAAAAGTTTAACTTTTCTAAACTAATTTTTGATGGTATGTTGAGGAACCTGGATACCAATACAAAGAAATTTTTAATGTATCCAAGGTTTTTACAACTCTTTTTGAATAATTAGATTTCTCTTGTAGTACCTTTTAATGATATTTATAAAAACACCGTACATACAAAAAAGTTTTCACTAACATGAAAAGAAAGGGAAAAGATTTTTTAGGAAGTAATACTCCATTGTTGCATCAATGTTTGCACCACTATAGTCCATGTGACACGTTTCAGGACAACCCCCATTTGAACCCAACAGCACCTTTATACTACTCCCAACCTATTATTGAAGAACAAATCCCTGTTACTGAATCATCATCACCCCAAAATACTCAAACACCTAGGCAAGCCTTACAAGAGGACACCCAGTTACCTCAAACTAGTGTGTCTATACCAAATGTAGCAGATGAGGCTGTCCATAAGGAGTTGGGTAATAGAGTGGTGAGGGCTACCACTACTGCTGCTAGCTTAGATGCAGCATAGACTAGTGGTAACATAACTAAGACCTAATCCATGGTAATGTCTAATGATCCTCTTTCTTAGTTAATTAGTTCAGGTGACAAACCCATGTTCTAAGAAGCCATGAGGGGTGTCATTGCTCAAACTAGGTCTGAGAGGGCATCTAAACATTCCTATGATTCACCTCTGTCTGGAGTTAACACACCTGGAAGTGATGAGGAAAGGAATGAACATCAGGATTTGACGGATAATATACTACCAACACCCTATGATTCACCTCTCTCAGGAGGTCACACACCTAGAAGTGATGAGGGTAGACCTAACATAAATGAATTGATGGCTATTTATACAAACAAGTCAAACAGGGTTCTTGCGTTAGAAACATCAAAGACTTCTCAAGATTTGGTGATCAACAAGTTGAAAAAGAAAGTCAAAAGATTGGAAAAGAAGCAAAGGGCAAGAACTCCAGGGATGAAACTCTTCAAGATTGGTACCTCCAGGAGAAAGAGTTTGGATAAGGAGAATGTATCCAAACAGGGGAGGAATTTGAAGACAAGGCCAATGTTTGAAGAAGGTGATTTTGATGACGACTTTGATGATATTGATGATATGGTGAATGAAGCAATGGAGAATGTTGAAGGAGAGACATGATAAATACTGCAAGCTGCTGGGAGTTAAGTGCTGCTATGCATCAGTTACTATTATTGTGTATCTATTATAACTGATGGAACCAAGAACACCTCCAACAACTCCTACAACTGGCATTTGAAGATGGGGATCTGAACTAATGCTCAAACACTTGTAAAGTGAGAATCAAAAGATAAAGAAAAAGGAATAGTAGTTGCTTTTAGAGCTGCACAAGGAGAATTTGCTAGACCAACAAGAATTCTTCCAACTATTGATCCAGAAATATAAAAGGCAACAGGCATTATGCAAGAGCCTGAAAAGCTTCCAAAGAACCCTATAAAGGCTCATATTCAAAGGGATGTAGAGATTGCTCAAAGATTGTTTGAAGAAGAACAAGCACAATTTGAGAGAGAGCAAAGGATTGCTAGGGAAAGAGTTGTAGAACAAGAGGCCAAGGATGCTGTATTGATTAAACAAATGGAATATATTCAACCAAGGATGGATGCGTATGAATTACTAGCAGAAAGACTGCAACAAGAAGAAAGAGAACAATTCACCATTGAAGAAAAGTCTAGAATGTTGGTGGAAATGATTCCTGAAATGAAAAGGTTCTTTGCTGCACAAAGAACTAAACAAATTAGAAACAAGCCACCAACCAAAGCTTAACTCAGAAACAAGATGGTGGCTTATCTGAAACACATGGGCAAGTATACTCACAATCATATGAAGAGCAAGAGCTTTGAAGAAATTTAGATCTGTATGAAAGGGAGCAGAAGTAGATCAATGACTTTTGGTTCCTATCGGAATTCTGAAGTGGTTAAAGACAGTAAAATGGTAAAGCTAAAGGGCTTTAGAAAGAAAACAGTTACTAGGAAAAGAATAGGTAAAAAACTTGATGATGAAAGTGTCAAGAGACAGAAGATAGAGGATGATGCTGAGAAGGAAGAGCTTAGAGCTCATTTGGGATATAATTCCAAGGAGATGATGAAGTATAAATGTTGAATCACTACTACAAAGGTATCCTTTAGTTGATTGAAGACACATGTTCTAGTCAGGAAGACGAAGAGTAGTTATGAATCATCAGGGTTGATAAGAAGTACTAAATTTACAAGATTTTTACAGAAATGCATAGATGAGTTTTGATAGCAAGAATGTGTTAGATCTATATAAGTTGTTAAAGAAAGATTTGAGACTGCAAGCCAGAAGGATATGACAGATTAATTTGGGGAGATCTTCTACTTTGATTTGAATCAAGTGAGGAAGATAAGTATGGGAAGGTCAACAGGGAAGACTACACATTGATCAGCTAAGATTATTTGATTCTATGGGAAGTTTCATGTATTACTAATGTAGCAAAGTTCAATAAAGATCTCCTTTTTAGCATAAATCTAAAGACTCCATCTCCCCCTCATTTATATATGATCCAAAGTTCGAAGGGCAAGTCCCAGTCGGGAGCAATCAAAATCGGAGCCTCAGTCAATTTTCTTTTAAGTGTATTAAAGGATTCGATACACTCTTTTGAGAAGAAAAATGGAGTCTCTTTTTCAAGCAGGTGAGTCATTGGGCGGGCTATTTTTGAGAAGTCTTGTATGAAACGTCGGTAAAAACCGGCATGCCCAAGAAAACTTCGGACACCTTTCACAGTAGTCGGGTGAGGGAGCTTGGCGATAACGTCAACTTTAGCTCGGTCGACCTCAATTCCCGACTTAGAGATTTTGTGTCCAAGAACAATGCCTTCTTTTACCATGAAATGGCTTTTCTCCCAGTTTAGGACCAAATTGGTGTCTTCACACCGTTTTAACATTTTGTCCAAATGGGATAGGCATGTAGAGAAAGAATCCCCGAAGACTGAAAAGTCATCCATAAACACTTCCATCGTTTTTTCGATCATGTCGTGGAAGATTGCCATCATACATCGTTGGAACGTGCCAGGTGCATTGCATAGCCCAAAAGGCATGCGGCGATAGGCAAATGTTCCGTATGGGCAAGTAAAGGTTGTCTTTTCTTGGTCCTTTGGGTCTATGGGAATCTGGAAATAACCCGAAAAGCCATCGAGGAAACAATAGAATTGGTTTCCCGCGAGTCTTTCGAGCATTTGGTCCATGAAGGGCAATGGAAAGTGGTCCTTTCGAGTGGCTTCATTCAACTTTCTATAGTCGATGCACACTCTCCACCCTGTGACCAATCGAGTCGGTATAAGATCATTCTCATCATTCTTGACGACGGTCATGCCACCCTTCTTCGGTACACAATGCACCGGGCTTACCCATGGACTGTCAGAGATCGGATAAATTAATCCGGCGTCAAGAAGTTTTTCAACTTCTTTCTTGATGACGTCATGGATTTTCGGATTTACCCGCCTTTGATGCTGAACCGTCGGTTCGTAGTCCTCTTCCATGAGAATTTTGTGGGTACAAAACTCTGGGTCGATACCCTTAATATCAGAAAGTTTCCAAGCGATGGCTCGCTTGTGGGACTTTAGAACCTCGATTAGAGCGGCCTTTTCCTCATTCTTTAAATCTTTTGCAATTATGACGGGTAACTTGTCGTTACCCTCCAAAAATGCATATTCTAAATGAGGTGGCAAGTCCTTGAGTTCAACCTCAGGGGGCTCATTAACTGAAGATTTTTCATTGTTTGCTTCACAAATCTTAAGATCTTTTCGAGTTTCAGGAAAATAATTTCCTTGAAGAGGTGGTGATGGTTCACTATTAAGAATTGCTTCGAGGAGAAGTATGTCCCCTTCAGGGTCATAATATGTTGGATCAACTTCCGGTGAAGTTGGATCATCCTCTATAGCAAGAAAAGAGTCGGCTTCTTCGAAAAGGAGAAAATCACTGTCCCCGAATGGAGTTAAGGTTGGAGAAGAAGTAGAGACGATTGGATCATAGTAAGGAGTGGGATTGCCACTCGAGATCACATCAGAAAAACCAAGAACCTCTTGAGAGTATTCTTCACAAGCTAATTCAATCACGTCGATTCGGTTTGCTGTTACATGATTATAGTCAGCTGTGTACCTCGAAGTTTGGTCCAGATTGAATGTAATGGCCTCTTTGCCAACACGAAGGGTTATTTCACCTTCGTATACATCGATTAATGCACGACTTGTTTTCAAGAAACTCCTCCCGAGAATTAAGGGTACTCGGGGGGTCAGGCTCAAAATCGACGACTACGAAATCTGCAGGAAATTGGAACTTTCCTACCGTCACATAAACGTCTTCAGCGATACCGATTGGTCCGAAGTCAATCATCCCTGTAATTACCTTTTTAGTGTAAAATTAATTTAAGGTTTGCTTTAGATTATTGTATCAGTATTATTTAAAGCTTATGTTGTAATATTTTCAGCATTTAATAAAAGTTAAGATTTTTTTTTGAAATATTTGCATTTGTTAAGAAATTCGAAGTATAGATTAAACCTTTAAAACCCTTTTCTAATCTTACACCACCATGTGTCAGAGGTTTTTAAGCTCAGTTTATAAGCATGTCTTCCCCTTATTATTTTTTGTTATAAATTCTTTTTAAAAAGCTAAAAATGAAGCCATTTTTATATATATAAAAAGGGAGTGTTTTGTTTAAACCCCAAAATGGTCAAATTTGTTTGGTATGGGTTCACAAACACCTCAGCCAACTTTGGCAGAGTGTGTGGAGTTTATTAGGCAGTTTAAATCACAACTTTTAGTGTCAAAAATCCGTTTTTGAGCCCCTTATTGTATCATCTTTAAAATTTGAATAAGCCAATGTGCTTAATGCTTCAAGCAGCTTATTCACTTAAAGCACATGTTTTTGTGCTATTTTATGTTGTTTCTAGCTCCTTTTCAAAAGTCCCCTTGTTCTGTCCCTTTGATTTGACCAAGTAGGAGTCAAAGGGTGGTATGCATTTTCTTTTAAAACCTTGAACTTAGAGCTTAATTATCAGCAGTTTTAATTAGGCCTTAAGCCCCCAAACTTTGGAAATAAGCTCATGTGCCACCATTGTTTATCTGTTTGGATTTTAGTTTTGCCAAAAAAGCTCTTAAGTGCCTTTATGCAATAAGCCCGAAAATAAGCCCTTAACTCACTAGCCTAGCCTCCCCTGTTGCTGAGCACCTAAATTCACACCCACTTTTTAGCTTATTTCATAACAAACTCAGATTTTTATTGCTTTTTAATATAGCTTACTAGACGCCCTTTAAGTCCCCCAAAAATCTTTATAGCTTATGCCCCTTATTTAGTTAGCTTATTCTAGGCTTAAAGTAGGCTTTTTTCTGTTTTTTGTAAACTGTCATTTTTAGCTTAATAATAGATCAGCTTATTTTAGGGCTTATTAGGAAGCCATAGCTTAAATTTAGGACTCCCCTTACCCTATTTAACTGTCCCCCATAAGTTTTAGCTTATTTAGTTGGCTTAAATCTCAATAAGAAAGAAAAAATAAGCTTATAAGCTTATTAAGCTTTTGCAGTCCAAAAGCTCACTTTTCTAGCTTATTAAGTTAACTTCAAGCATAAGTGCTTTTACAAAAGTTACTCCCCTTGAGCCCCTTAACAGTTTTGCTTTTATAGCTTTTTGATAATAAGCACTTTGGACTTGCTTTGTAATCGGGGTCCACCTCAGGGACCAATTGTGTAATTTTCTCTTTTATAGTTAGCAGAGTTAGTCCCCCTTGTTAGTCTGTTGTTTCCCCGTTAGTCCTTGTGTCCTTTCACTGTTAGTCCCTATAGTTAACTTTTGTTAGTTTATTTAATTTAATTAATATAAATTAGGTTTAAAATTAATTAGTTTAATTACTTTTTATTTAAACAGTAACTTTTGGGCATTTTTATATTTTTAGAATTGTTAACTTTTTCTTTATTTAATTTTATTTTTTCAGAATTTTTATAACTTATTTTTGTCTTTTTCTATTTTCCTTAGGTTTAATTTAATTATTAATCTTTATAAATTCATAAAAAAATCAAAAAATTAATAAAAAAAATATTTTTTTCTTTTTTATAAAATTTTCATTTTGTCATGTAGGTGTCCTAAGGAAAAATAATAAAAATTTAGTAAGGCTTAATTTTTCTAATTTCAGTCTAAGGACCCCGTTTTAACCGGTGCGTTTTTACCGTTTCTTTTTCGTTTAGCATTCAAACGACTCCGTTTTTTAATTCTAGTTTTTTTTATTTTTCAAATTAATTAATTAGAATTTAAATTTTAATTTTTAATTTAAAATTAGCATTTATTTTCTTAATTTTTAGTATTTAGGTTTCCCGATACCTTGATCTGTTCCCCCGTTATTTTAGTAATAGATTAATTTTAGGATTTCCCTATAACAAATTTTTGTTTTCCCTAGTTTTAAGATCCCCCCATTTCCTATATCTTTTTCCCGTAGATTAAATTAGGTTTTTAATTTTAATTAATTTTAGATGTAATTATATCAGTGTTTCCATCATATCTAAAATATTCTCCATCATTCAGATTCTCTTCAAACCAATTATTTCATTGCAAATCCCCCTCGATGGGACATACGACCGCGGGAGATATCTCTTCCGGAATCTTTTTATAATTGATTCTTATAGTATTTAATCTCATTGTGTATATTTTGACTTTTGCCTTGGTTAACGGCATTTGTTTGAGATTCATTTGCGTTATTTTTATATTATAGTATACTATTCCACGAATAAATTTTTTGGCCGCCACGCTTGCCGGGAGGCATTTTGCTACGATTATTATCCAACTTTTGATATGGAACTTGTCTTATTGTTAATATATCATATAAAAAAAACCAAAAAACATTTTTCTTCTTTCTTTTTAATATACAAATCATATAGAAAAAAAAAAAAAAAGAAATCAAAAAATAATAAAAAAAATTCTCCATAAAAATTAAAATTCACTAAATGGTAAAATACCAAAATATAATATTCACCACTGAGGTTATTATTATCATAATAAGTTCCGGTGAACTCTGATTCCATCGAACCAAAGATTTAAAAAACTTCTTACTGTTCACTAACAATATACGGGCTCACCATCATTACTTATAAACAAAAACTATAAAGAGGGTAAAGGAGGTTGTTCCCTAGACTACGACACTGAAATGAGAAATAAGCTTCGCGCTATTCCCACTCCTCCGCTCGACAAACTGTTCGTTTTTCATTCTGAGAGCTAGCCGTGAAGTAAGATCCGATTATTTGGGCTTAAGTTTCTATCTCTTGTCCGTTTTAAAATAGATTGTGATACATTTTTATAAATCCAAAAATACAAAAAAAAAATTTAGTGTAACTTCTTTTTATATTTTCATTTTGTCAGCGACACGTATCCGATCTCAGTCCCAGTGAAGCATGGCTCCTCACTCCAACCAGAAGAGAACGCCAGTTGTTTACCGAACACTCTTCCGTATAGAAATACCCATCAAGGAATAAACCTAACCGTAGAAGCCAATGGCAACCAAAAACTATACTCGAACTATGGCTCAATTGCTCCCAAGCACCCACCCGAGGGGTACGAGGACGCAATCCTTATTCCTGAAATAGTGGCAAACAATTCTCAGCTAAAGCATGTGGGTTAATCAATCTGTCCAGAACAAAACAGTTCTTCGGTCATGAACAAAGAAAGACCTGCAATGCTCATATTTCCGTTACTTCAACAAAATCACCTCCACTATGAGGGTCCTCAATGTTCCAATTGCTACGATTTAAGACTTAATGCTTTTTCCAATACTCTATCGAGGGAGCCAGCCGAAAATGGCTTAGAAAAAAGAACCCCCTCGATCCAATTCAAACTTGGACGATCTTGTATCCAAATTCATCAACCAGTTTTTTCTCCTCCCTTTAAAACGACCGAACTTCGCAATGAGATCACCAAATTTTCCAGCAAAGGTTCGATTATCGTTTACGAGGCTTTGGGATCGTTCAATGATCTACTTAGGGCATGTCCACACCATGGATTCTCAGAATTGCATCAACTTGATACATTCTATAATGCCTTGAACATTAATGATCAAGACTCATTGAACTCCGCAGCAGGTGGAAACTTTTTGGACAAAATGCCTCGCGAATGTTTAAAAATCATCGAGAGCAAGTCCAAGGTTCGTCAAACACGAGCTAAGGCAGTTGTTGCCAAGGTAAGTACGAACTCTTCCACCCAAGCTGTTTCATCTGATGTTGCTGAACTTAAGGATATTGTCCGAGCATTGCTCTTAGACAAGAAGAACCAAGCTTCTGCTCCAGCTCCAGCTCCTGCACCTGTCAAAGCAGTTGAGCTAAGTTGTGTTACTTGCGGTGGTGCCCATTCTCACCAAAACTGTCCAGCCACTCATGGCAACGTTTATCGGGACAACATTTCTGAGTATGTGTCACAAGCCGCTGCAGCTAATTACAACCAAGTAAGCTCCAATTTCCGACCTCAAATGGTTGCAAATCATATTAGACCTCCAGGTTTTCCACCCGTTCAGAACTCTCAAGCTAATAATGCTAACAATTTCAATCGGGGGAATAACTTTAACCAAAACCGGGAGAGCAATTTCAACCAAAACAGAGGTGGAAATTTTAACCAGTCCAATTTCAGTCAGAATCAACTTCATAGACCCCAGGTTAATCAGTCTCCAGCTTATCAAGCCCCCGTTCCTCAGACACACAGTGTCACCAAGAACGATTTTGACAACTACGTCAAGGCTAATGATGCTATCATGAGAAACATGCAAAATAACCTCCAAAACCAGGGTCAGAGCATGCAAATCGAAACAAACAAATTGAATAATCAAATGGCAAATCTGACTGATATGTTGGCTAAGTTTGTAACTGCCAATACCGCTTCTACTTCAGGGTCAGGGACACTCCCTGGTAACACAGTTACTAACCCTAGAGAAGACTTAAAGGGTATCACTACCCGAAGCGGTGTTGCATATCAAGGACCTCCAATTCCTACTTCTTCAGTAGTGAAGCCAATACCCGAGGTGACAAAGGACCAAGTGCACCCTTCTTGCTCACAAAGTACCGCACCCGTCCAACCTCCGGTAGGTCCTGAACCAATCACAACTCCAGTTCTTGAGCCCATTGTTGCTCCTGTTGTTGCTCCCGTGCCAAACACTAAACCTTCAGTTTCTCTTCCATATCCTTCGAGGCGTGATAATGAAAAGAGCCGTAATCAAGCTAATGAACAAATCGACAAATTCTATGAAATCTTCAAAGAGATGAGTTTCGAGATTAGCTTTACGGATGCTCTTGTTTTGATGCCCAAATTCGCCTCGACTCTAAGAACCTTACTTGGGAATAAAGAGAAACTTACTGAAGTGGCTCGAACTTCCAATGAACCCTGTCTAGCTCGAACTTCGATGAATGAACATTGTTCGGCGGTCATCTTGAACAAGTTACCCAGAAAACTTGGAGACCCCGGCAAGTTCCTGATTCCTTGTGAATTTCCAGGGATGGATGAATGCTTAGCATTAGCCGATCTCGGTGCTAGCATTAATCTAATGCCATTTTCAGTCTGGGAAAAGCTTTCACTTCCTGATCTTACTCCAACTTGCATGACACTCGAACTTGCGGATCGATCAATTTCTAAACCAATGGGAATTGCAAAAGACATCTCCGTTAAAGTTGGTGTATTTCACTTTCCAGCCGACTTTGTGGTTGTAGATTTTGAGCCAGACCCCCGAGTCCCTTTAATTCTCGGGAGGTGCTTCTTAAAGACCAGTCGTGCTTTGATTGATGTGCACAAGGGTGAATTAACTCTTAGAATAGGAAGTGAAGCCATCACTTACAATTTGGATCAGACTTCGAGATACTCGGCCAATTACACTCACATGACGGCAAACAAGATTGACGTCATTGATATGGCTTGTGAGGAATACTCTCAAGAAGTTCTTGGTTTTACTGATATAATCGCGAGTGGAAATTCCACTCCGTATTATGATCCAATTGTTGCTACTTCTTCTCCTACCCTAACTCCATTTGGGGATAGTGATTTCCTGCTTCTCGAAGAAGCCGACTCTTTCCTTGGTCTAGCAGATGATCCGGATTGTCCAGCATATAATCCATTCTACTATGATCCTGAGGGGGACATCCTGCTTCTAGAAGCAATTTTGAACAGTGAACCACCACCCCCACTCCCAAATCATAAACAATATATGCCTGGAGGTAGGAAAGAGCTCAAACTCTGTGAAGCTAAAACCATTGAACCTTCCGTTCATGAACCTCCCGAGGTTGAACTCAAGGAACTGCCTCCCCATCTCGAGTATGCATTTTTGGAGGGCGACAACAAGTTGCCCGTCATTATTGCTAAAGAGTTGGATGTTGAGGAAAAATCCGCTCTCGTAAAGGTGCTAAAGTCCCACAAGCGAGCTCTCGCTTGGAAACTTTCTGACATTCAGGGTATCAACCCGGAATTTTGTACCCACAAGATTCTTATGGAAGAGGACTATGCACCAGCAGTCCAACATCAAAGAAGAGTAAATCCAAAAATCCACGATGTTATTAAAAAGGAGGTTGAAAAACTTCTCGAAGCTGGATTGATTTACCCTATCTCCGACAGTCCCTGGGTTAGCCCGGTACATTGTGTACCAAAGAAGGGAGGAATAACTGTGGTAATAAACGAGGAAAATGAGTTGATTCCAACTCGTTTGGTTACCGGATGGCGGGTATGCATTGACTATCGTAAGTTAAATGAAGCCACCCGCAAAGACCACTTCCCTCTACCGTTCATGGACCAAATGCTTGAGAGATTAGCGGGGAATGAATACTACTGTTTCCTCGATGGTTTCTCCGGTTATTTCCAAATCCCCATTGACCCCCGTGATCAAGAAAAGACTACTTTTACTTGCCCATACGGAACGTTTGCCTACCGTCGCATGCCTTTCGGCTTATGCAATGCTCCAGGCACGTTTCAACGATGTATGTTAGCAATCTTTCATGACATGGTTGAGAAGACGATGGAAGTCTTTATGGACGACTTCTCGGTCTTTGGGAATTCTTTCCAAAACTGCCTCTCCCGTTTAGACCACATGCTTCAAAGGTGTGAAGACACCAACTTAAGTCTTAACTGGGAGAAGAGCCATTTTATGGTCAAAGAGGGCATTGTCCTCGGCCATAAGATTTCTAAGAAAGGGATTGAGGTTGACAAAGCCAAAATCGATGTCATTGCAAAATTACCTCATCCCACCACCGTCAAAGGAATTAGGAGTTTTCTCGGTCATGCCGGTTTTTACCGGCGGTTCATTCAGGATTTCTCAAAAATATCCCGACCAATGACCCATCTCCTTGAGAAGAATACTCCATTCATCTTTTCCGATGACTGCATTCGAGCTTTCCAAACATTGAAAGATAGACTTACGGAAGCTCCAATCTTGATTGCTCCAAACTGGGACCTTCCATTTGAGCTTATGTGCGATGCAAGCGATTTCGCCATAGGTGCAGTTTTGGGGCAACGTCATGAGAAACATTTTCGGCCTATCCACTATGCTAGTAAGACCTTGATTGAAGCACAAACGAACTACACTACGACTGAAAAAGAATTACTTGCCATAGTGTATGCTTTCGAGAAAGTCAGGTCTTACCTCATCATGAACAAAAGCATAGTGCATACGGACCATTCCGCCCTTAAGTATCTCTTTGCAAAAAAGGATGCCAAGGCGAGATTGCTCCGATGGGTTCTCCTCCTCCAAGAATTTGACTTCAAAGTTATTGATACTAAAGGAGCCGAGAACCTCGCAGCCGATCATCTGTCCAGATTGGAAAACCCGTATGAAAACGTCAATGATCCTAAAGAGATAAATGAAAGTTTTCCTCTTGAGACGTTAAATATGGTGACCTTTCGTGGAGATTCTAGAACCCCGTGGTTTGCCGACTTTGCAAATTACCACGCGGGTTGTGATCGGATGTCAACCCAACAGAAGAATAAGTTCTTCAAGGACGGTAAAAACAATATTTTTGGGATTACCCCTTCTTGGTTAAAATTTTGTGCGGATCAAGGACAGGCGATGTGTGCCCGTCAAAGAAGCTCTTGAGATTCTCTCAGCTTGCCACAATGACCCACCGTGGGACAAGATGTGTTTTAGAGGGTGGTGTGGTTGATATGACATGGTGCAAACCCCACGCCAAAAATATCTTTGACTCCCGTTTTCCTTCTGCCCACCATCTATAAAGATGCCCACGAGTTAGTCAAGAACTGTGACTCTTGCATACGTCTAGAAAACTTCACCAACGTGGATAGATGCCTCATAACTCCATCCAATTTGTGAAATCTTGACATTGGGCATCGATTTTATGGGACCGTTCCCTTCTTCACGAGGGAACAAGTATATACTCGTGGCAGTCGATTATTTGTCAAAATGGGTTGAAGCGAAAGCGCTCCCCACCAATGACGCCCGAGTTGTTGTTGCAATTTCTGAAAGCACTTCTCGCCAGATTTGTTGCTCCCCGTGCAAATCATAAGTGATCGCGGAACCCATTTTTGTAGACCATTTTGCAAAGGTCATGCCAGAAATATGGAGTTACTCACCGTTCTCTCCACCGCTTATCAACCCACAAACAAGTGGGCCAAGTGGAAGTATCAAATCGGGCTTGAAAAAATCCTTGAAAGTACCATAGGTGAAACCTGCCTCCCTGTCGGACAAACTAGATGAATGCCAACTATGGGCCTTCCGCTCAGCTTACAAAACACCCATCGGGTGTACTCCTTACCAGCTTGTGTATGGAAAGGCATGCCAACATTCCGATCGACTTGAGCACAAACCTAATGGGCCAAAGCAAGCAAACTTCGAACCTGTAATTACAGGTGATCACCGAATTAGTTCACTCAATGAACTTAATGAACTTCGATCATTCCTATGAGAAACATTGATCAGTAAGGCCAAAACCAAAAGGCTCCAGATTCCTATATCCAAAAACCGTGTTACAACATTACGTCGATCGTGTCCTCCTCTTTAAATCCCAGATAAAATTTTCTCGGCAAGACAAAAATCCCGTGAATGGCCCTTCACCATCACTAGAGTATTTCCATACTGCACTGTTTGAGCTATTTCTCAAACCACCTGGCCCAAATTTCAAAGTAAATGGTCATCCGTCAAGCACTACTTGGAGGGAACGTCCCACCCTTGGTATTCCAGATCTCCAAACTTTCCCCAAGGATCAATAAACCATGTGATGGGTCAAGAACGCGACCCTAAAACAAGCGCTTCGTGGGAGCACCCCAGCTTACCGAGTTGTAAGTAAGTGTGTTGTTGGTAAGATACTTGCCTTTTCCATTACCCGTGTTTCCAGGTTGTTGTTATTGTCCAGATTGCCCGGATTGTGAAGACTCTCATTTTTGTCATTCATCAAAGAGTTTTCAACAGGACCTCATCTCAATTGGAATCCGATATCCTAATCATAACGACCTAACGTTTATCTTATGGCATACCTCATAAATTGCCTTAGGATTAATGTATTACCCTTCAAAACATCGAGGACATTTTATTCTAGTTTGGGGGGTACTTCGATTTGATTGATTGCCTGCAGCATTGTTACCACGTAAACCCGTTTTTACCACCAAAATACCAAAAAAATGAAAAAATTGAAAATTTTCAAAAATATAATAAGTGTTTTGTCGCAGTTTTGCTTTTCTTTTGGGTAGAATAAGAATAATTTTTGACTCGATCGGGCGTGTTGAGCCCTAGCTAATTCCTTTAGGCCGAGCATTCACGAATTCTATAGCATGTTGAATATTAAATGGAAGAACGGAAATATAGAGTCAATATAAGATTTGCGCTAAGCAAGATACTCCAAAAACTAATACAGTAACTTGTGGTTTTCTCTCCCGTAAATTTCTAATCCACCTAATCATACGTACTCAATTTAATTCAACTAAGTCAATCGATGTTTTCAGAAAAAGCTTCAAATTTGTAACTTGAGTTTTCAAAGCGAGATTTTGTAGTAATTTAAAAGATAAATGTCCAACGAAGCATTAATGACATGTGAATGCAAAATGCATGAATATTTTTGGGGGAAAAAAAAATTTTGGCCAATGACGCATGCAGTTGGATATTATGGAAGCAAGTAAAAAGATGTGTCGTGATATTCCCACTCCGCTAGCAACGAGGTGGGGTTCAACTAATGACGTCTTTACTTTCTAGGGATTTGGTGTGTCGTGATATCCCCTTGGAAGAAAGGACTAGGTGAGGGTTCAAACTAAGACACCAATCCTTAGCCATATTAGGAATAAGGTGTTGATGTGATTTCCCACTACGCTAGCAACGGTTGGGTTTTCAAACTAAGAACACCGGTCGTTGGTAGTGATATCCTGCCTCCGTTAACCACGAGGTAGAGTTCAAACAAAGCAACGCTTCCTAAGCTTTGCCAAGAACTAGATTATGATGTTAAAAATGTTTCTAAAAAGTTCCTAAAGTTTATTCTCGAAATCAGTTACGAAAGTCTAATAAAGTTGTTCTTTGATTCATGATTCATTTTGAATAATGACTATGAAAATAAGTTGGTCTATGTAAATGAAAATGATACAACACATTCAATCGTATATCCATTGGAGTTGAAAATTCACAAGTCATAAGAGAGAGCTAACAAAAAAACTTATATCGACAAAGATCTTGTTTTTGCTTAGCTTGGAACTTTGTGAAAAACGCGTACATGAATTTATCCGTCAGGACATCCGTAGACACTCTACGAGCCTTCCTCATTCTATGATCCCAGGATAAATAAAATAAAGAAAGTCAAACTTGTTAAAAAATGAGAAAATCCAAAAATATTAGTTGTAGTTAGTGTAAATAGAGAAAATGGTGAAAACGGGGCTTACATGTATTACTTTCATACATTGCGTGAACACACAAACCTTATAAGTGGGGGATTTGATAATGCTTAATTACACATATCTTTTACCTTCAAAAACGAGCTTAAATGACCAAAAACAGACAAAAACTGCCAAATATATGTTTGTTTTGCATTTGTATTGTGGGCAGAATGATATCATCAAAAAGAACGAAACCAGCCACAATGACAAAACTGAGCAGGGAATTGGAAAAACTGTCAAAATCAAGGCCAAAGTCCAAAATGTCAAAGTCAGAGTCAATACAAAGAATCAAGCCCCCAGTCAAACCGAGCCGTAACTGTAAGAATATTATTGGAAAGCCATCTTAACCATCTTATGTGGCCGGGAAAGCCCAATATATATTTAAGAGACGTGAAAGACCAAATGGGCCCTCAATCAATTACAACAGCCCATTTGTGTGCAATTGACAAAGACTGTGAAGACTTTGAAGGCCCAATCCTAGCCCAGTTACAGCCAATCTCAGCCATTGTACCAACAAAAGCCCAATAACATAAGCCTAAGCCTTATTGGGCCCAGACACACTCAATTGGGCCCAATACAAGCCCAAAAGCCCAACAACAAAACCCAAGCCCAACAAAAGCCCAAAATCCTTTTTTATAAAACATAAGGACCAAAAATGTAAATTTTAAAAACTTTGTTTTATAATTAAAAATGAAAAATAATAAAAAGTGCAAAAATGCCAAGATTTGAAAGTTGTTTTTATAAAAGAAAAAAGAGAAAAAAAAACACAAGGGCTGAAATGTCAAATATTCCAAAAATCCTTTTAGTTATAAAACGCAGGGACCAGTTTTGCAATTACCCCTAACCTTCTTTGTTTTCTTTTGTTATAAAACCAGAGGGGCCAATTGTGCCACTTTCTAAACTTCTTTATAACTGAAAAAGGGGCCAAGAAAGAAATGACAAGAGAGAAAGAGTTGGGGGGGCATTCTTGCCTCTTCCCCAATCTTCTCTTTTAAACCCTGCAACCCACCCCCGTACCCGCCAAAATCAAACCGCCCCTTTCCCACGGTTTTCTTGCAATACCACTCTCCCAAGTACCCTTACAGCTCACCCCTCACCTTTCCCCACTTACCCTGCCACTATAACCCCTTCCCACTTGGAATTCACTCAACCCCGAAGTCCCCTTTAATGGTTGATGGTGTACAGGGCAAACCAAGGGCTAGGATTGCTTAGGAAGTGTTGTACTCTCACAACAAACACAGCCCAAGTCCAAAGGAAGGCTGAAGACTGCTATAAAAGGGAGAAGACCAAGCCGAACACCACACACCATTTTTTTTATGTTTTTTAGTTTAAAATTAATTCCAAGTCTTTATTTTAAGCATTTAAGTGTAATTCAGTTTATTTTTAAGTTTTTGTTGTATTACTTTCAGTTGCAATACAAGTTAAGAGTTTTTGTGATATTGCATTTGTCAAAATTTGAAATATAAATTAAGTTGTTTAAATCCTGTTTAAACTTGTGTAAGAATGTTTTTAAGTGATTAAAACTAACTTATAATCAATTATCTCACCCCTTTCTTCACTAAAATCAGTTAAAAAACGATTTTTATATAAATAAGGGGGTGTTTGGTTTAACCCCAAAATGGGTCATATGGGTGTTGTTGTGGGTCAAGCTCACTCAGCCAACTTTGGCTGAGTGTGTGGGTTTCATTAGGCCACTTTAATCCCTACTTTTAGTGTCAAAATAAGTTTTTTGTCCCCTTTTGAATTCTGTCAAAATTTCAATAAGCTAAAATGAGCTTAAGTGCTCAAGCTGCTTATGCAGCTTAAGCACACTTTTGTTGTGCTCTTTGTGGTTGTTTCTAGCCAGTTTACTCAACCCCTTGTGCTGTCCCTTTGGTTTGACCAAGTAATAGTCAAAATTTGGCCTTGCAATTTTTTTAAGAACCCTCAATTTTGAGCCACAATATCAGCAACTTTTTCTTAACTTTAATGGCTTAAACCTTGAAAATAAGCTCATTGACCACGTAGGGCAGGCTCACATTAATTGTCGCTTTGGTTATCTGTTGTACTTAATTTAGGCCACAAAGCCTCTTTAGAGCTTATTGCATAAGCTAAAAAAGCCCCCTAGCCACTGTGTTGCCCTCCCCTGGTGCTAGACTCCAAATTCAGCCCCTTTTATCTAGCTTATTTTGTATTAAGCCCTGAGTTATTTTAGCTTTTATTTATAGCTTATTAGTTGTTCTTTAAGTCCCCAAAAGCTTATAGCTTATCTAGCTTATTTAGTTAGCTTATTGAGGCCTTAAAGTCACCCATTTTGTATGTTTTCTTTAAAACTGTCATATAGTTATTTGATATAGCTTATTTAGGGCTTATTAAGTGCCTAGCTTTATATTTAGGGTACCCTTAGGTCTAAAGCTTTAATTCAACTAGTTTCTAGCTTATTTTTTGCAGCTTAAAACCTCAAGAATAAGCAAATAAGCTCATAGCTTATAAGTTCTGTCACCCATAAGCTCAAGTTTCTACTTCTTTAGTTCACTCAGCTTATCCCCTTTTACAAAAGTTACTCCCCAAAAAGCCCCTTTACAACTTTGTTTTTAAGCTTTTGATAATAATCCACATTTTACCCACCTTGCAATCGGGGTCCACCTCAGGGACCATTTGTGTAATTTTGTCTTTTATAGTTACCTTTGTTAGTCCCTGTGGTTAGTTAGCCTGTTACCCCGTTAGTCCTTGTGGCTCGCTTATTCACTGTTAGTCCCTTAGTTAACCACATTAGTTTTAATTAATTTAATTAATTAAATTAGTTGAGGTTAATATTTATATTACTTTTTATTTAAACAGTAGAAAATTCGTTCATTTTTATATTTTAGAATTGTTAACTTTTCTTTTATAATTTTATTTTTCAGAATTTTTAAACTTTTATTTTTTGTCTTTTTCTACTTTCTTAGTTTATTAGTTAAAAATCTTAGAAAATTCTAAAAAATCTCAAATTAATAAAAAATATTTTTCTTTTTATAAAATTATCTTTGTCATTTATAGTGTCTAGGAAAAATTATAAAATTTTATTGTAGGCTTAATTTTTTTTCTTAAATTTCAGACTTAGACCCGTTTTACCGGGTGCACGTTATACCGTTTCCTTTTCGATTTTACATCAAACACCTCCGTTTAGTTGCTAGTTTTTCTTTATTTTTCAAATTAAGTTAATTAGAATTTAATTTTAATTTTTAATTTAATTTAGCATTTATTTTCTAAATTTTTAGTATTTAGGTTTCCCGATACCTAAATCTGTTCCCCGTATTTTAGTATAGATTTAATTTTAGGATTTCCCTATAACTAATTTTGTTTCCCGTAGTTTTTAAGATCCCCATTTCCTATATTTGTTTCCCGTAGAATAAATTAGATTTTATTTAATTAATTTTAGTTGTAATTATATCAGTGTTTCCATCATATATTCTCAATCATTCAATTTCTCATCAAACCAGGATTACTTTCAATTGCAGCCTCGTTGGGACATAAACCCGTAAATATTCATTCCGCAAACATTTTATATTGATTGATTCTTATATATTTAATCTCTTTTGTGTATCTTTTGACCTTTTTCCCTGGTAAGGGCATTTTGGTGAGATTTTGCATTTGTTTTAATTAATATCTTAATTACTATCTGACGAATCATTACACCAAAACTTTTGTGGCAACAATTGTTCATTTAATATGGTTCTACTCATTTCTTGTAGTGTCTTATTTTTCCTTTCTACCACGTCATTTAATTGTGGAGTGCGTGGAGCCGAGAAGATATGTGTAATACCGTTGGCATTACAAAACTCTCCAAATTGCACTTTATTATCAAGGATTAATTTCATATCTCCCCCTATTTTTACTAATAATTTCATATATACCCAAATTACAACATTTGAATGCATGATGTACCACACTTTTGATGCATGTTTGGGTAAATATGAAATTAATGATGAAAAGAGGGGCAAATATGAAATTGCCCCTATTATCAAATTCCCTACCATGGTCTGTCCTAATTGACACTATTGAACATCCTAATTGATTTTGTATTTTCTTACTAAATAATTCAAATTGCTCGAAAGCCTCAGTTTTATTCTTAAGAAATCTTGTCCAAGTATACCTAGAGTAGTCATCTAGTCGTTGAGACTATATTCTTAGCTTTGTGACTAGCGTGAGCTTGTTTTTCCAATTTTGCAAGCATCACATAAATGTTGATCAAACTTAAGCTTAGGTAAGTTTCATACTAATTCCTTAGATGCTAACGATTGAATGAGACACATATTGGCGTGCCATAATCTCCTATGCCACAACGTGGAGTTTTCATCAATCGTTGCAAGACAAATTTTGTCTTTCGGCTAATTTCTTAATTTCATCACGTATAAGCCTTTCTTCCTAATACCTTTACCTATAACCTTACCGTCCTTAGTGATTTCACTATTATGTTCAGAGAAAGTTACCTTACATTTATTATCAAATATTTGTCCTACACTTAGCAAGTTAAATCTTAAGTTATCTACATGTTCTACATTATCTATATTGAGAGAGTCATTAGAAATTGTACCTTTTCCAATGATGTTACCGCGAAGATTACTACCAACAATGACGTTACCTCTATTGTATGCCTTGTAGGTTGAGAAGAGCTTTCGGTTACCCGTCATGTGTTTAGAGCATCTACTATCTTTTATCCACTCATCGGGTTCCATGTCAACTCCAAGGCATATCTCATTCGATGCTTGAGCCATGAGACAAGTTTCGTCTTTAGCCTTTTCATCATATTCTTCACCGCTATTACTCCAAGAAGCTCCGATGAATGCTCTTTGGTTCTTGTCTTTCGATGGTTTTGGACATTCTCCAATAAGATGATTTAGGTCTCCGCATCTAAAACACTTCCTTTCACTTTTGCTGTTCTTGTCGTCTCGACTTCTTTGAAAGGTCTTTTTGTCCTTCTTGGGTTTTCTTACGAACCTACCTCTTCTTTTGAAGAATTTCTTGAAGTCTCTAACCGCCATGGCGTACTCTTCGTCTTCACTTTCAGAAGTCGAATATTCTTCATCACTATATTCCTTTTTAGCCTTTAAAGCAAGAGATCTGATTCTCCTTTAGCTTTAACTATTTCAAAATCTTTCTTGATGATCATCTCGTAAACTTTTAGGTTCCCGATAAGTTCATCAAGTAATAGTGATGTCAAATCTTTTGACTCTTCAATCGCCATGATATTTGCTCTCCATTTAGGATGTAGAGCCCTAAGAAACTTCCTAACATAGTTCTTGCTAGAATAACCTTCATCAAGAGCTTTTAGATTAGTAATAATGATATTAAATCTAGCAAAAGCACAATATATAGATTCGTCTTTAGAAATGACGAATTGTTCATATTATTGTACCGAAAGGTCGATCTTGTTATCTTTGACTTGGCTATTACCTTGATGGGTGATTAACAAGCTTTTCCAAATTTCTTTTTCCGTATTACACATGAATTTTTTTTCATATTCTTTTATTGGTAAAACATTGTAGATAACCATTTTGGCATCGTTATTTTTCGTAAGCCTCTTTTTAAGATCATCACTTTGTTTTTTAAAAGGGATAACCTCATCTAGTTTGGTTTTTGTATTTTGTTCAATAGGTTAAAAATCACCGTTGGTAATAACATGCCAAAGATGAAGATCTTTTGATTTAACATATGTTTCGAATCTATTTTTCCAATAAATAAAACTATCACTTTCAAAGAGTGGTTATCTTTGCATGGATTGCCCTTCTAGATATTGTCAGAATCCATAGATCGATCTAAGCTTTAAAATACAGTATATTTTAAAAAACTTGAGTGACCTCGGCTTCTGATACCAATTGTGGAAACTAGAAGGGGGGGGGGGGGTTGAATAGTTTATAGGTTAATTGGCGTTTTAAAATTTTACTTCCAAAACTATTAGATTCGAATATATGCTTAATCAATCAACAATATAAACCAATCAAAATAACTATCTACTTGTAATAACTACGCAAATAATATAAAGAGATAAAAGAAAGAACGATCAAACCAAGACACCAAGATTTATAGTGGTTCGGCTATGAAGCTCTTCTTCGCCCTACTCTACTCCCCGAGTATCCGACTCGAGATTTCACTATGTCAACAAGCTCCCTTCAGGCGGAGAAAACCGTTTACACGTCGGTTACGTTATTTTCCAACACTAAGCTAAATGTTGAGTCATAATTTTAGCTAGAACCAATCTACCACTTTACAAATACTACCCAATCACAAGATCTACAATATCCGATTCACACACAATCACACAAGATAATCAAAATAGAGATATGTGTTGGGAATTCTAGATTTGATGATACAAAAGAAACAAGTAATGAAACAAAAGGACTAAAACAGAAAAAAGAATTCTACAAATATGAAGGATTCCGGAAGATCTCCTTAAGAAGATAGAAGATAACAGAAGATCAAGTTAAATGTTTAAAAGATTTAATTGTCTAATGATTATCTTCCTTTGTAAGTCTTGGACTCCTTATGTTATAAAAGGAGGTTCCAGACGTGTAGTTTAAGTGTGCACAGAAAATGTAGTCGACTAAAGGTGTGTGTGTTCTAGGCGTATGGTTCTTGTAAACGCTTAGATAGTTTAGCCTCAAGGATCTTATGATTCCGTAAACAGTAATTTATGTAACCCGTTCTAACCATTGACAAGGTAGAATAAGGGCATGGTAATGTTATAGTTAAATAATGACGATGAAAACCTTGTTACAATAACAATGATTCTTTATTTTGAATATTGCGCCTTTGTTATTGTTCATCCTAGATTAGTTCTAATCAAACTAGAGCTATAAACGATCCAAGAACTATCATGTATTTTAGTTCTATCAATATGAATCTTAGAAGAAGAAAGGAGAAATCGCTAATCTATAACACTTCGTTTCTTGACGATTACGAGTGTTCTTCTCTTGCACTTGATAGAAGAAGAAAGAAGGTAGAAGATGAGATTTGATCACTTGAAACAATATTAAACTATGTTAGTGATTAAGAGATTTAGAGAGAGAAAGAAGATTTTAGAAAGAGATAAATTTGAAAAATCTGTGCAAAGAGGTCTGTTTTTCTGCTGAGAATAGTACATTATTTATAGCCAGGAAATCCCAACGGTATCTGGTGGCGGTCCATGCGGTCTCAGATATATCTGGGGGCCGCCTAGCCATTAAGGGGGGTGCCACTAGACTTACACTCCCTTTTTTGTCTTTTTTTTAGGAACGTTGATCTTGGTATGTCGTTTTCTGTTTTGGGGAGAAAACTGACTTTAAATTTATGTTTTCAAATAAAACATTATTTTTATTAATAAAACTATTTTGTGTATTTTTGTAAAAATAGTTTTGTAGAAATGAGATTGTTAAGAAAAAAAATTATTTTCTTGATCACTAATCATGTTTAATGATTTGTTTATCCATACCTTAAGTGACTTATGTCGAAATGAAAGTTTACGATTAATAACATGTAAACGTTTATTTTTATCGTGAATGTTTTTACATTTTGTCATCTTTAAAACGTAGAGGAGTCAAAAAAATATGCATGACTTATGACAAGAGTTTTTACTCATACTCAAGCAATTGACTGTGATTAAAATTTTATTGTATTTGCGAGCATTAAAATAAATGAAGATACTTGTTACCATAATTGATTTCATTATTATGAAAAATGGTAATTGGATATCAAAACTCTTTCTTAATACCTTGCGAGGACAGTATGTAATTGAAAAGGTTTATGAATCCATAAAATCTTTAGAATGTGTACCTAATGTGATAATCCAAGTATTGGATTAAGCACACATTTAGGAGCTAAAATCCTAAGTTTAATTGCTAAATGAATATTTTAATTTATAATTAAAACTAAGATAGCTCATGAGTACACCTGAGAGCTAGTGGGAGCATTATGTTTGTTTATTTTTCTTAAATCACATATATTGTTAACATATTAGAAATAACACTATTCAAGCTAGATTTATCCCTTAGCTTGGAATAAAGTTTCTTATAAGAATATACAACTTTGGAATAGATGTTTATTAAAATAAACATGCTCGATTAAATAAGTCTAATATAATATGATGTATCATTGAGTAAACCTCAATGTTCTATCTCACTTGGTGAGATTGAACACATGTATGGAAACCTTGAGTCTAGTGGAAGGGTTCATCATGACTATCATATTAGACTATTTGTATCATTTGTAAGAGTGCAGGATTATTTGACAACATTGGTATCTAAGTGAAGGTCATTAAATACCTATTGAGACAAACATTCTAATGGAATTTGTTTATACTATAAAATTCATTTATGGACTTAGAGTCGTCCCTATTAATGAAAACCTATGGATATACGTTGCCACAATTATGGCGCAATAATTATAGCTAACGAACCTAGAAGTTCAGGTGGGAGCCGAACATACCAAACAATGTTCATCGTTTACGGATTTTAGAGCTTAGTGTTGTTTGTATACACTAATGCTTATTTTGTTTGAGGTGATCCCCAACCCTAGTCATTACCGATCTTATCTTAACTAATAACTCTACTGACTATGCATACTCGGTTGAGAGCATAGTTACATTATACATAAAAGCATCAACTTCAATACAGTATGGAGAAGCTGATAAGGAAGTTATGTTTTTCTAATAGGTGATTTGCTGATGTCAAACACCTAAATGAATGTATTTGGCAATCCTCAAATAGTTATACTTATATTAGATTCCCTGTTACAAAAGGACAATCATCGTAATATTCAAAACCTCATTAGTCCTTGAGTTTTTATAAACTAAGTATGCTCAACGTTAACTCATCAGACTACAAAGTTGTCGTGTACCTAACAGGTCGAGCATGCTTGAAACATTGGGTTTTGACCTGGTAGTAGTCTCATGTATATTTATTTTTAGTATTTGGATAATGGAACTATAAGCAGTTGTATGCATTAATATATGTGGTATGGTCATCTTCATTTACACAACTGTGTTCTATATTTGCATGTTTAAATCCTGAAATAATTTTGTTTATTCTAAATTGTCAATTGTCGATTAACAATACGGGAGTATTGTTGATTTAAGACAAATATGAGAGTATTGACAATATTATCGTCGATAAGTATTTAACGGATGTGTCCCCCAAACTCATATGTTATTCACGTGCTATGAATATTGGACTACCCCAACCTACGAGTTTCCACTGCATGGATCGGCGTCAATAGTTAATCTCATAAGTGGTTGTATATTACTCGTCCTTAGACTTGAGATGCAAGATGTGTATTTTGTGTTTGGAATATCATTTCATGATTTTAGTTAAACGTTATCCTGAATAAGGTAGTTATAAAAACTACTTTCAGATTTGATGTGAATCACATGAATGACATTTGTAGTCAAAATAAGATTGTTCCTTCAACTGGTTTCGAAGTAAGATACTACTGGGGCCCTCGATGAATTGATATGATGTTTGTGTGGCCTTACCTAAATGTAATTAAGATGAATCTTGATTAGTTTGGTAACCAAAATGTAATTAAGATGAATCTTTATTATTTTGGTAATCTAGTTCAATATCTATATCGAGAAACAAAATAGTTAATCATTTGGAATGACTTTGATCCATGTCCATAGTTTAACACCATATCTATAATAAAGAGATGAATAATAAATAAACCATTTATATTGAGACGTTTTACGAAACCGCACTCAAGTATTTCTATGGGCATTAAGGGTGTTGCTACACGTTTACCTATGCTTGTATAATTATTTGTTATTATGACGTTTACAGGTGAGAGCTGTTGGGAAATGCTCATATCATAATAATTAATTATATGGCTAGAAATACGTGAGCATATAGGGTCACATACAAATACATCGAGGTATCATCAATAATAATGTATTTAATGTATTTATAGTATATATATGTTATTTATATTAGTCAAATAACTCATGATCGACTAATGACCATTAATTAATCCGTTAGACGCATTAACTAACTATAGGCCACCGTTTAACTTGTGTTGGACATGTTTTAATCGAACTAGACCAAAAGACATTATGGGAAGCCCATAATGCCTATGGGGGCCGACCACATACAAGGGAAAAGAGAGGATAAGTGCAAAAACTTGTTTCCTAAGTTTTGCAAGTTAAATAATGATTATGTTTATCATAATCCTTTAACTAATAAAAAGATCCACGATATTTTTTTCTCTCCCTCCTTCCTCTTCCTAAAACCTACGACCAAGAACTCACATTAAGGTTATAGAACATTTTTCATTAAGCAAACAAATCGGTTATTCGTGCTTGATCGTGAGTAAGAAAGGAACTAACATTCGGGTGATACACGAGGACGCATAGTGTGGACTTGCTATAGAGGCAAGCTATTTTGGTTGGCTAGGGGTTTCGGCTGAATACATACTAAGGGAATTCGGATTCGGTTTTGGTTATTAGATCCGTTGTTTTCATCCGATCACATTTCAAGAGGTAATAAACGTTGTTTATTTGGTTAATTATATAATGTACACGGATCTCTAGTTTGGTGACCTTTTTCGCAACTATTATATATATTTTATATGTTCTAAATATAAAAACACCAACACTACTCTTAATAGATCTTTATCTTATATAACTAACAATATAGAAGTCTATGTAATTTTCAATTTAACATATTCGTATGAAGAAATAAATTGTTAAATCGTTATGGTCTCATAAATATTTGAAACAAACACCTTAGTATATGATATATATATTCATGTATGAAAAGTAGTGTGGTAAATTCATTTTCTATTAAGTATTATTTCAATATATATATTTATTCAATCACAATAACTAAATATAATATTATATTAATCAAATGTAAAATTAACTATGTTTTTTTCAAATATGAAGAATTATTCTAAATTTAACTACAAATCATTTACGCTACATTAAGTCTTAGTAAATTGATTTTTTTAACATAAAATATTGAGTAAATTTAACATAGGGTAGTAGTAAATCCAATTTGATAAGTTTAGAGTACAATATTGCACTCTTAAAAGGTTATGTTATTAAATGATTCACTTGGTCAAGTTCAGGGTACTAACATATGTTTTGGCCATTAAGAAATCTATGTGAACTATTATTAAGACAAGTATTCTAAAAACTTGAAATCTTGTGTATAATAAACGAATTACATCATTTCAGAATGATTTTGGCCAAACAATCTTATTGTAAAATAAATTAGACCAATCAGGTTGTTTGATTTTGACACGTGAGTAAAATCGTGTAATATGATTAGTCAATAAAAAGTCAAAATTGAATTGATTTTGGTCAAACTTTGATAAATTTGATGGAGGAATTTGATGGTTAAAAAAACACATAAAATTATATGTGTCAAATTTATGAAAACAAAAACTTAGAAAATTAGTAGATAATTAATTAAACTTTAGTGATTGAATTTTAAATAAACTATATGAAGTTAAGTGTAAATTTATAAGTTTCTATGTTTTTTATTAACTTTAAAAAAATACACAAATAACCTCTTACACTTTATATTTTAAAAATACAACATATATATATAAATGATATTGATTGTTTCATTCTTTGATAATAAATGATATTGATTGTTTTATTTTGAAACTCCCTAAAATAAATGATATTGATTGTTTTATTAATTGGGAAACAGTTACGATTACACCTTTTAATTATGTTTAATACCAATTATACCATTATCTATACATTTTCAGCCAAATTTTAATTTTAATTATTTACAAAAATGCCATCATGCATTAATGATCATTGATTAAATCATCCAAGGGTCTAGATTGCTTTAAAATAGTTCTGTAAAGTTCTGCATATAAAATGAGTTCTCAATATAACGCGCCCATATATATATATATATATATATATATATATATATATATATATATATATATATATATTAAAATACAACATATGTATTTTAAAAATACAACATATATGTATGTATTTTAAAATATATATATATATATATATATATAAAGATTATAAATATTAAAATGAAAGCATGAATTATTGTGTATGTAAATAAATACACGATGTTGTATATATACGAACAATTCATGTTTTTACTCTTTATAAGTTTAAGTAAGAATATTCAGAAAAAGAAACTTCTTTTTACTATATGCGTCCGATAAAGACTCCTTGTTATTTCACTTTATAAGTTTAACCCATCATACACGAGTTTGAAATTAAATACTGCTAAAATTATTATTAACATGAATATAAATATCAAATTAAGCACGAGTTGTTGTGAAATGAGTTATATACAAAAGGTAAAGAGACAACAACTCAAAAGACAATTAAACGTGAGAATGATACACAAAACATGTATTTTTTTAAAAGTTGTCGAAAAATTCTGAAAAAAATCCACTAGATCGGGTATTTTTGGTGAATAAAAAAAGTAAGTGAAGGGAAGTTATTTCTAATTTGAATTTTTATAATTAAATAAAACGTTTTTAAATGTCCAAAAAACGTAAATTTTGATGCACAAAACTATTTTGATGCACAAATTTTTTAAACTTGTTATAGTTATGATGCCAATAAAATTATGATTGCAAGTTCGAAAAATAAGTTGGTACAAAACCGAATTTTTGAGGCACAAAAAAGCAATTTAAAGAACAAATTGAAAATTATGATGCACAAATTTTTTTTGTGCATAAAAAATTCATTTTTTTAAATTAAAAAAACGAATAAAAACTCAAAATTAGAAAAACTTTTTTTATAAAAGTTTTATGCACCAATATACCCTATCTATTGGATTTTTTTCAGAATTTTTCAAAAGCTTTTTTAAAAATCATGTTTAGTGTATCCTTCTCACGAATATTTGTCTTTTTATTTTAACCTTCCTATATATATATATATATATATATATATATATATATATATATATATATATATATATTGATAAAGATCAAATAAAAAGACAAATATTCGTGAGAATAATAAAAAGATTTATTTTTTTTAAAAAGTTCTCAAGAAATTCTGAAAAATTTCACAAGATCGTGTATGTTGGTGCCTGAAAAAGATGTAAAGGAAGTTTTTCTAAAAGCGGATAGTTTTGCCGAAAAAAATTTATTAAAAAAAAGGTTTGTGCATTAAATCGGTATTTTGTGCATCAAAAATTCGTTTTTGTACCCAACTTCTTTTGACTTTTTGCATCAAAATTTTATTGCGCATTAAACTATAACAAGTTAAAAAATTTATGCATCAAAATTTTTTTGTGCATCAAAATTTCTTTTTTTGCGCATTAAAAAAACGTATAAAAACTCAAAATTAGAAAAACTTCTTTTACAAAAGTTTTATGCACCAACATACCTGATTTAATGAAATTTTTTTTGGAATTTTTCGAGAACTTTAAAAAAAAAAATTACTTTCTATCCTTCTCACGAATATTTGTCTTTTTATTTTAACCTTCCTCTATATATATATATATATATAAAATTATAAAATCACCCACAAAATAAATATGAATTTACGAATTGGATTTGTTATTTATTTATTTATATTATATTAATTATATATTATTATAAAACCGGTTCCGTTCGGTTCGGTTTTTGGACGAAAACCGAAATGAATTTTTTTGGTTTTTTAAAAAGTAAAAACCGAACCATCGGTTTCTAGTTTCGATCGGTTATTTCAGTTCGGGTTTTTTAGTTTTCGGTTTGGTTTCGGGTTTTTCGGGTTTTTCGGTTTTTTCTACTCACCCCTACATTAATTCTTGATCATTTTTATTCGTTTAGCAAACATAAACAAACTCGCTTAATGTGCTTAGTATTCCTATCGTGTGTAAGCTTGAAAATGAATTAAAAAACAAATTAGACCCATAATTATTCTCAAATGCTTTTAGCAGATTTAGTAAATCGGTAGCCTTAAAATTAGCGATGCCTAAAAAGTGAGGCCGAGTCAAAGTTTCGAGAGACTGTATATATATGGGACCTTAAGAATAGGGGGCCTTAGAAATTCGAGGGCCTAAAGTCCAAGTTTTAGTAGCTTTACTGTTGAGTCACCCATGTATGCAAGTTTTAACAGTTATCTATGTATTGGCCCTTAACAATTAACATGTCATTAGACATGATAGCAACTGTTTGGTGATTTTTGATGGGGGCTGCTGAAAGGAGGAATATGTCAGAATGAGTATGCTTGATTTTTAGGATTGCATATGGAATAATTTGTTGTGTTGAATAAGTGAATGACGTGTGAAAAGGGGTTGCAATAATAGAATAAAGTAATAACGTGTGGAAATGGTTGCTATTGACTTGTTTGACCTTTGGATTATGGGAAGAAGGACAAAACGTGTGGAAGAAATTGCATTTTATTTGTTGACTTTTGAAATATGAAAAAAAAGTATGAATTAAGCGGGGAAAGTTTCGGAGGAGATTTGTAGTATCTGTCAACTATGTTGTTCTAATACCATTACCATGTGAGCAATGGTTATTTCCCATGGTCTTTGAATAAGCATAATTAGAAGTATTTGCAGATATAAGTAAACCCGATACTACTCATATAAAATGTCCAATCTGGTAATCTCCAATGTAACAGCCGAATGGCGCATCTTACATGCATTTGAAGTATACTTTGTGTGACTCAATGCATTCCACCCATTTGTCCTGTTTATTAGCTAATCTTTTTTAATGGTTCCATCAGGGATAAATTCTAGCCCTAATCGACCCGTTTATAAGTAAATAGGTTGAGCTTTCCACCTCTACTATTACCAATAATTTGTCCATTTCAGCATGATCAGGACCCAAAACTGCAAGTAGGTGATTTATACACTCCAGCACATGCGAATGCACAAGGACTCAAGACTCTATCACCAAACGAAACCATAATTCTAGCCAGAATCATTGTAGACTGGTTTAATAGCATCGACTAATAAGTTAAGTGTTAAGATTCAATATATTTAAACTAAACCAGCTTCAACAATATTGTTGGATCATGTATATTAATATGCAAGCAGCCATTGTGTGAATATAAACGTGAAACACCCATTCACCTACAATTGTGTAATGTTCAGTAAATTTATTGCCACCCATACTTTATTCGATTTGACGTTGGGGGACTAATGGAAGGTCAGAATTACAGAAAATGTGTAACAAGGGATAGTTTCTGGCTTTCCTTTTGGCTATAAACATTGATCTTTTTGCTGAGTAGTGATTTTCTGCATTAAAACCAAACCTAGGTTGTCATTATCGTGTAAAAACAGAGAATGATGGTTGTCTCTAATGGTGACTGCTTAAAAGAAGTATATTTTTATTAGACTCGATAAAGGATTATTTGGTATTATAATTGTTGAAGTATTATTGAATACACTTCTAAACAGTTATTTATATTAAACAATTATACAAGAAGATATCAGCCATCTACTCTAAAACCTTTGTGGAATTTGGTAATTAAGATAATTACACAGCCCCCAGAATGGATTCCTAAATAATTATTTTAAAAATAATGTAATCACATGCATGCATGTATCTAGGAAAACCATGTCTTTCTAAAAATATCTTCCACATAAATACCAGTAAATGCTTAGTCAAGTAGAAAGACATGATACAACTTGCGGATTATTTTTGGCCATTGTAGACGAAAAAGAAATTGCTATCCAAGGCGTGATCACAAATCTCACCTAACATAAGCATAAAAGTCTAACTTCCGTTTTAAAGTTCTGAGCCTAAACTTATTTAATTATTTCTACAACAAGAACTTTTCTGCACCTAATTAAACTTGCACTTGCTTGAAACACCAAATCTAAAAACTAAACATATAATGGCGTCCTTCATGGAGGAGCTTGAACATCTTGAAATTGAAATGGAAGAGATCAAATTGGCCACCGGCAACTTTGATGACAGCAAATTTATCGGAATTGGTGGTTTTGGGAAGGTCTATGGAGGAAAACTATCTCGCTTTAATGAGCGAAATATGGTTGCCTTTACGTTGTTTGAGTACTTAACTGCTAAGATTCAGCACAATTTTAAACTAAACTGCCTCAATAAAATTGTTGGATTTTGTACAAAATAGGACAGCAGCAGTTAATTGCTTTGATACGTGATATATTTGTTTTATAGGTGGGGCATTGAAAACACTAACGTGAAATGTCTGAATTTGATTTTATCTTAATGTGAATAAGAGGCCGAGAAATATGAATGTGACTCATATAAAGTGATTGTTTTTGTAAAAAGTTGTCAAAATTTGTTAGATTACCATGAAAATTTTTCACCAATCACAAAACACCACACAACCAGCGATACAACAATAAACGGATTATGGTTGTGGTTACATGGGGGTCCACATGAGTCACTCGTTTAATAAGAAGGTCATGGGGTTGACATTCTCAATGCATAAGAATGTCTTCGAATTATGTTATAACATTTCAATACAAATTGTCACCCATAACTTTCATCAGGCCACTAGTAGGATTGTGTCGTTCACATAAATTACAACAAATGACTACAAATAACAAGTTGTTATTCAATTATGTGGTCACAAGTCCTCACCTATCGCAAGCATAAAAAATGGGACTTTCCTATTAGTGTTCTGCACTTGCACTTTTTGAAAACACCAAATTCAATAAATTTATCATTAACATTCGATCAACAAACAATGGCATCATATATGTCGGTGTTTAAATATCTTGAAATCCAACTAGAAGATATCAAATCAGCCACCAACAACTTTCATGATAGTAGAGTTATTGGAAGTGGTGGATTTGGTAATGTTTATAAAGGAGAACTGTCTCACCCCGAGGGGAAAATCGAGGTTGCTTTCAAACGTCTAAATCGCAAACACGGGCAAGGAGACCCCGAGTTCTTTAAAGAAATCAGGATGCTTTCCTCTTACAAGCATGATAATCTCATCTCCCTCTTAGGATATTGCAATGAAGGGAATGAGATGATCCTTATGTACGAGTATGCAGCTCGTGGAAGCCTCGAACGGATTTTAAATGATGCCGCTCTCACGTGGACGCAAAGACTGAAGATCTGTATTGATGCTGCGAAGGGACTAAGCTTCCTTCATGATCCGAATGGGACACAGCAAAGAGTCCTCCATCGTGATATCAAAAGTGCAAACATTCTACTCGATGAGAATCTCAATGCTAAGGTGGCTGATTTTGGGCTGTCGAAAATAAGCCCTGCTAATCAGCCAAACACATTTCTTGTCACCAGTCCTGTAGGTACCCATGGCTATTGTGACCCATTGTACATGTTCTCGTACCAACTAACCAAAGAGTCAGACGTGTACTCTTTTGGGGTAGTCTTATTAGAAGTTCTGTTTGGGAGAGTATGTTATGAAAATACCAACCGTCAGCTAAAGATTTTTGTGCCTTATTGGAAGAAATGCTATGAACAAAAGAAGCTAGATGAGATCATCTTTCCAAATCTCAAGCAGCAAATGGATCCAAGTTCTGTCAAAACATTTGTAGACATTGCGTATCAATGTTTACAGAAATCTCGTGAACAACGGCCAGAAATGTCTCTTGTTGTAGAAAAACTTAAAGTTGCACTTGAATTAAAGCTGGCAGCGGAGTACGAGTATGGAGAGATACTTAAGTTTGCGGATCCACCTCTGATCTACAAATCTATGGAGGAATTGAAAGCTCTTCTCTCTAAAGGGCTCCTATTTAACGGCGGCAAAACGGTAATAAGCTTTGTGTTATTTTTAGGGTTAATGGCATGTAATAGCAACGTATTTTCCCATTTGTGCCATTAGAACTCAAAAAAATATCACAATACCCATCCAACTTTATATGTTTTGTGCCGATATCAGCAACTTAACATTTTTACTTACAAAATTCACGTCATGTGACACATGTACATGTCATGTCCCTTTTTAGATTGTCTTCCCCAATTGAAACACATATAACCCTAACACTAACACATACAACCTAACGGTGTGTATTAGGGGCTGACATGGAAACTAACGGTACAAAAAAGGGACATGACAATGTTTTTTTATGTTTTGTTTTTTAAAATGTTTTTTTTTTTTTCCATGTGTCACATGACGTGAATTTTGTAAGTAAAAATGGTCAAGTTGCTGATATCGGCACAAAACATATAAAGTTGGATTGATATTGTGATACTTTTTTGAGTTCATATCTGATAATGACACAAATGGAAAAATACTTTGCTATTATATGTCATTAACCCTTATTTTTATTCATTTTTATAATGGTAAAACTAAATTAAATATTTGCAATTAAAATTTGATTTATACATCCTTCTAGGTTTGCATCTATTATTATCATATGAAATATTTCTATCACTTATTAATAATTATATACATGATTAAAAAAATCATTATATATATGACAAAAAAAATATTCATTACTTTATACATAGTTTTGAAATATTAAAATAATCTTTCCGAGGTATATAATTCTTAAAATAAAAGAGCATTTACATTTATATTCTTGCAAACTTTATAATTACATCATTATCTTTCTAAATTTTATAAGTACTTCGATATTCTTTCTAAACATCAAAATGCATTTATATATCCAAAATCACAATATCATCATCTTAAAATAAAAATATTTTGTATAAATAATGTTTAACATGTTATTTTACAATTTTACCCTTCTCCTTTAATTAAACAAACACAAAGTTTTGTAGGATTTTGGTGTACATAGGTGAGATTCCAATTTAAAAAGAACCGAAATAACGGGAATGTTATTTAACATGTTATTCTACAATTAGTTAGTAAATGTGTGGAAAAGATTGTTTGGATAATTTTGTATGCTATTAATTAAAGTTTAGAAGGACTAATTATGAAGTTTGCAAGCATATCGGGGTCATTTTCAAGTTTTTCAAAGATATTGGTGTGAATCTTCCTAAAACAAATATGCATGTTCAATTATGTATACTAGGCGAATACTCGTGCCCGCACGGAAAATCTCTAGCGCGCGGCCGATAATTAAAGATATGCAATATTGTGAGACGTTTTTCATGTAACGTTCACAATAAGATTGTTTGGGTCAAAACAAAAAATGATATGCAATATTGTGATAATTAACGAAGAAGAATAAATTAAAGTTTCAACATAGCCAAAATTTTCCTTGGAAATATTTGTAGACATTGCATATCAATGTTTGCGCGAATCTCGTGAACAACGGCCAACAATGTCTGCCGTTGTTGAAAACCTTAAGGTGGCACTTAACTGTCAGGAGCTTCTTCATTTTAAACCGTCTATGAACAGATAATTCAAGCTGCGGATCCTCCTCTGATCTACAAATCTAACATGGAACTGATAGAGACTCTTACCAAAGGAGTCCGGGTTAACGGCGGCAAAACGGTAATTATACGTTACTTTGTGTTATTTTTAATATCTTTTAAAAGTACACATAGTGGCAAATATGTTTTAAAACACAATAACTTAGTTAAAAACTAAAATATATGAATATTTGATGATCAAATCATCTAATGTAAAATGATACATTAATTGTGACAAAGGTACACAACTAAAATTCGGAAAAAGAAAATTGTAAATGGAAATGAGTTGAAAACTGAAGGGTGTTTTTGCTAAAATCACACACCATATTCCACGATCAATCTAACAACAATGCGTCAGTGCTGATAATCCTATTAACTAATTTAAATTATGTACACGCAGATGTTATTAATTAATGAGAAGGGGGGAATTTGTGAAAGGATATGCATTGAAGCCTGTTTGGATCAAATTCAATATAACTGTTTAGAAGACCCATCTGACTATGAAAATTCAAGGTGAACTTGTCCTCTTTCATACACCCATCTCTTTTGTTTCTCTATCGTTTTTAATTACGTCAATCTTAGCGGCTACTTCATTCAGATTTCCAGGGCGACGTTGTTACTCTAGCTATGCAAACGAACTGAAAGTACATGTGAGAGCTGAATTCTTGTGTCCCCTAATCACATACAGTGTGAACCTTGTCTTGAGATATCCTGAGAGAATGAGGGACTGTAAGACCCTGCACTACAAATTAAATTGGGAGAAATTTTTTTGCATGGTTTATGATGCATACAAGAGAGAAGATGGATGGTTCGTGGTACCATTATATCAGTTTACAAGCGACCACAAAACTGCAGATTTTGAAATTCACTTTGAAGGATTTCGGTACGATTGCAAGTTACAAGTAGCAGGCTTCGAGTTCCATCCCCTTGAAGAAAAAGTGAGCAGAAAATACTGGTTTATTAATTTATATCATTTTAATTTGATGGTTCTAGCCAGTACTTTTAGAAGCATTCTTAGAAAATAGGTCAGCCACAAGCATATTTTTAAGTACAATCTCAACAGCTCACTTGATTTGGTATGGATTTTTCATATATAGGTGGAACTGCATGACGAAGGGTTAGAAGAGTACCAAGACATAGTTAAGGTTGCGTCACAGTCTCTGTTCTACAAATCTCTCGAGGAGCTCAAAGTGCTTCTCACGAAAGGTTTCCACATTAACAATCACAAAACGGTAATTTGCTATGTCTATATATAAGCCACTACTTGAGATTTTTTTTTAATTTGTTATAGTTTAAGAAAGATTATGTCATCAAAACTAATTCCTAATGGATACAGTGGTTTTCACTCAATGAAAATGGAGAACACTGTGAAATGTTATCCATATCCCACTGTTTGATTTCACGTGAAGGTGGTTACAGCATCTATTATAAGTATCATTCAAGGTGACTTATCCTCCTCCTCCTCCTCCACCTACTAATCCCTATTGTTTATTTTTAAGGTTCTCATACTAATACTCTAATAGTATTTCATAAGTATCATTCTATGCTTCTTCTTCATGCAGATTTCCAAGCTATGTTAATACAAATAAAAAAGGATTTAAAGTACATGTCAGAACTCAATTCTTGACCCCATTGATCGATTACACAGTGAACCTTGTCTTCTGCAAGCACGGATCTTGTAACAAACAAAAGTATGTAGGTCTCAGATACAAATTAGAAGGGGATACAGAAACTTCTATAGTGTACCTTGCAAATGAAACAAAAGATAATTGCTCTTTTATTGCTGAATTTTTGATCTTGAAATTGTATCAATTCACTAACAATATATTAGCTTGAGTTGGGTTGGAAACTTTTCTTTTTTGGAAGAGTGGGTTTCGTTTGCGTTGGCAGGTTGGGTCGACCCGCTTTATGTTTTTTTTCTTCGCCATAAACATCAAATGTTTAAGTAACGTTTTAATCTATGACTAAAATAATATACTATTTAAGTTTTGAACTAATATTAGAGTATTTTTTTAATATATTTCAATCGGTTGGAGCATCTGCATTCCTATTTTAAAGAGACACATCATCAAGCATAAACTGAAAAGAACTTAAAATTTAGTAAAACTAATAAACTGGTAAAAGAATTGATTTAATATAAACTGCCACGTGGCAAGTGTGCAAGATGGCAGTTACACTTAATGGGCTGGGCACATCTCTTCAGCTACTTAGTAATTGGGAATGGGGTCGAAAATGGTCTGATATATGTTTATATATCATAGGTTGAACATGAGCAAGTGTTAGATGATGAGAATCTGTCATATAATAATCTGCAGTGGACAATTATGAAGGAAGAAAAAAAGCTCACAAATATTTTGAAATGGTTCAAAAAAGAGCACAGATTATTAGATAATGGTCAAGAGGTACATCTTATATGAACTATTTCATTACTGTCATTTTGAGAATTTCTTAAACATAATTATTTCGAAATTTAGTTCTAATTATTAATTGATTGATAGGCGTATGCTGTTGATAAAGATGGGATGAAATCTGTAATGTTCTCAGCAAGAGGTGTAATACAAAATTGGGACCTGTCTTTTCAGTCTTCAACAGAATCAAGGTTCTTTTTCTATTTTCATGCCAGTTTTCTAAAAGAAGTTTATATATTTTTCAAATACATGTAGTGCACCCTTTACTGAAGAAAATGTTAAACAAGAGGTTCAAACTTTAGTTTGGTATCCACTAATACTCAGCTTAGACTGGTTTGCAACCACATACAGATTTGGGTCTCTTGATGTTCATCCAAAAATCTAGGTACTCATTTGCAAAAACAACTAATGTCATAGATACATATACCTGAATCATGTTAGTTGATAAATATACATGTATAATATCCAGTAAGTTTTCAAGTTCTTACTTTCAAGTCATGCTATCCTTGAGTGCATCTCGAGTAGAAAAGGTCTCCTAATGAACTTGGTCAATAAAAAACTATTTCAACCCATTTGAAAATGCAAAGCTTTTGAAGAAAAAAGGTTATTTTTTACCTCCCATCGAAGATAACCTTACTAACATGACCGACAAAATCTTGTATTTTGGCCAATTCACATTTAACAAGAAAAGGTAAACTTGAAAATAGAGCCGTGAACGATAAGCCAAAGTTCTAGGGTGCGTTTAGTTGGGGGAAAACACCCTTGTTTCCACAAAATGTTTTGTGGAAAACAAGGAAAACAGATATCGCATTCAAATGATTGTTTTCCAACAAAATTTTCTACAAAACACAAAACATGCATTTCCCAACTGAAAAGGGAAATTACAAAACACATTTTAGAGCATTTTCCTTGTTTTCCTTTTTGTAACCCCCCTTGTTTTCTTGAGAATGGAAAACAATATCACATGAACGCGTTTTCTATGTTTTGTGGAATATAAATCTCCTCCTTTTTTTACAAATCTGAAAACACAAAACTAGGAAATTTTTTCACCAACTAAACACAATCCTAATGTTTTCCTTGTTTCGTATGTGAAGATGATTTCCATGTCTTCTGCAGATTTGGAGAAGTGGTTGAAATAACCCACTACCAATTTAAAGTTGAGAAGAAAATAAAATCCGATGTACTATCACCTGAGACAGCATATGCAATTTATCTTATCTACAAATTACCTCAATACCATTCCCAATCTAAGGGTCTTCTGCGAATTACTAATCATGAGAATCGCAATCTTGAAGATCAGTATATTTACTTAGTAAGCCCTCCTGAAACCCCAATTATAGGACAAAAGCTTGATCAAAACACTCACAACCCTTTGATTAGACCCAAACTAAATGAGGTTCCACGACAGAGGGGCGATGGTTGGATGGAATTAAAAGTAGGGCAGTTTCAAACCCCAACTTCTACCGAAACTATTAATTTTGATATTTGGTTAGGGACTCCCGATTACAAGGATATTAGAGGGCTTATTATAGAAAGCATCGAGCTTAAGCCCATAGTCAGGGAAGTTATACGTAATAGTGATTAGTGAATAAAGAGTTTTACATGTGTACCAAACGTGTATGTTTAATTTAACCTTCAGAAAAACTCTTAACGTGATTATGATGAAATTATATTAATTTTACAAATTTATTCGGGTGGTTCTTTTTATTGTCATTGATTCATAGATATGCAGAATTACACTAGATAATTAACAATTGTATATTGAAATAATATTTACGTGTGGTAGAGATATTTTGATGGTCATCTCGTAACATAAATATATAATTGAACCAGAGATCGGTTTTTGTAGTTTCATTAAAACATATTTTATTCTCAAAATAAATATATTATTTACTTTTTTTTTAGAACGACAACTATTATAAAACCAACTAGCAAGAAGCTAGAAAAAGAATTACAAAGAGATCAAATAGGGGTGTTGCAACCAACTATCCCAACTAAAAGTACAATTACATCTAGAAAGACACCAAGTGAAAGAGCGCGAAACAATATCGTCAAAAATAACATCTTTACGAGGAGCTTTCGACGAGAAAAGCAACTGATTACGAAACATCCATATGCTCCACCAAGTTATATAAAGAACTCCTTCCAGCAAATCTTTAACTTTAGAGCTTAATCTGATGGAATTGAACCAATTAAGCCAATCAGCATATGAACCAAGGGGCGTCCATGATAGATTCCACCAGCGGCATACGAGCCTGACGATATCCGTAGCCAATCTGCAACTGAAGAACAAGTGCGAGGAATCTTCCTGAGCAGAGGAGCAAAGCGGACATAAAAGATCAGAAACTAGGACACCACGATGTTGTAAATTGGATCGAGTAGGCAACCGATCCAGGAAAACCTTCCAAGCAAAAACATTTATTTTTATTGGAACATATTTAACCCATCGAGTAGCAGTAGGGGCTTTCGGCAAGAAACATTCATCAAGAAGAATGCGAACATCTTTGACCCGAAAAACACCTTCCCCATTTAAATCCCACACCCATCTATCCTCCATATTAGACAACAATGTCCCTTCAATATATGTTTGAAGAAGAGCTAATTGAGAAGATTCAACCCCTCCTCTAACAGAACGACGAAGAGAAGAGGTAACCGAGAATTGCAGTTTATCAGCCACCGTACAATCTTTATTAATCTCCAAAGCATAAATTCGTGGAAACATAACACGAAGTTGAGTGTCACCAATCCAAACTTCATTCCAAAATTGCGTGCGTAAACCATTACCCACACGAATATGACAGTGAGAAATCAGGTCCACACCACGATCTTTAAGCATATGCACCTCCCGAATAATGGATTTCCAAGTCGAGTAACGAAACGGAGATAATTTATATAATGAGGAGCCATGCATAGACATGATGAGACGACACCACAATGAATTATCCCGTGATATGAATCTCCAAACCCATTTGAAAAGGAGCGCCCTATTTAAAGCATAAAAACTTGAGACACCTAAACCTCCATACTTCTTGGACGCAAGAACCTTGGCCCATTTGATCCACACTATTTTCCTCTCGTCGCATTGAACACCATTGAAAAAATTTCTACGTATGGACTCCATCGTTTGTAACACCGACTTAGGAACCTTATAGATGGACATATTATAAATAGGTGTCGACCCAAGAACCGACTTTAAAAGAGTAAGCCTTCCTCCAACAGATAAAGTTTTAAGTTTCCAATTAGATAGACGAGCCTTAAGTTTACCAATCGTATCGTCCCATGCCTGAAGTCGAGCTTTTAACTCCAACCAATCACCCCTAAGTATTAAAAGGGGTTTTCATAGTCGAACAACCAAAATATAAAGCTGCAGCATTAACATCCTCACTTCGAATCCCGACTCCAAGAAGGTGACTTTTCTTAAGATTGATCGAGAGGCCGGACAACAAAGAAAAACAATGAAGAATGTGAGTAATACCAGATAGATTAGCAATAGACCGCATCATCCGCATAAAAAAGATGGGAAATATTAAGAGACGAACCAATTTTGATGCCCTTAAAAATCCCCGCCTCGATGGCCCTAGATAACGAAAGATGAAGAGACTCCATAATTAAGATAAAAAGGTATGGGGCCAAAGGATCTCCTTGCTTCAACCCATAATGAAATTGGAATTCGGACGTTGGACTACCATTAAGGAGGACCGAAGCCATACCAGAGTGTAAACAACCCCGAATCCACGAGCACCATTTAGAACCGAAACCAAAAGCTCTAAGCCACATGCTTTAAAAAAATCCCACCTTATCGAATCATAGACTTGGCAAAATCAACTTTAAACATCTGGCTTGTTGTTTTCTTATTGCTTGCACCAAAGAAAGTAATTCGTTTATGGATTTTTTTAAACGGGCCAAAATGAATTGCCTTATTAGGAGAAACGCCGTTTGAACATCCGATATGAGACCAGAAATGACCGACGAAAGGGGTTTTTTTTTTTTGGTTTTTCATTTCTTTTTTTTGATGGCTATTATTTTGGTGACAACCTTGCAAGACTCACGATCAAGTAATTGGACGATAATTCATTTACGAACTTTTGGATCATGGTTTTTCTGGATTGTGACAAATGAAAGAGGCGTTAATCCTCTAGAAAATGAAACTTTGATCGAAAACCATTTCCACTACAAGCTCAAAAACAGATCCTAAAGGGTCCCAGAACTTTCAAAAAACTCAAAGTGAACCCGTTGGTCCAGGTGATTTATTCTCTCCACTGCCCACACAGCATTACGCACTTCATCTTGGAGGATCGGACTTCTCCAACCAGGTCATACTGATCAGAAGAAAATCGATTAGGGAAGGTATAGTTAAGTTTACATCTGTTGGCAGCGGTGCTCGAAATGATTAGGCAAAATGCAAACGATTATTCTGTCTTTGACACGACAGGGATCTATCCAACCATCTCGCCATCAAACCTAGAACAACTTTAATAGCCCAATTCCCTCGTTTACGATTAATGATTCCATAAAAATAATTTGAGTTTTCATAGCCTCATTAGCCCATCGAATCTTATGCCTTTGCATATAGTCACAGAGCTGTCGGAAGTCTTAAAATATCATGTCAATTTTTTAATTAATCTAACCGCCGTAAGAAGAATATAATTTTACGCCCCCTTGATCAATAACTTTGTCAATATGACACAGCTTGGAACGGAGATCCTCAAGACGACCAGATTGATTCTTTTTGCAATCATTAACCCATAAACGTATCTTCTTTTTCAGGATTTGTAATTTCTTCTTGAATCGAACCATCTTATTATTATATCCAAGATCAATATTATTCCATGTTTCCAAACACCATTTGATCGAGCCTGTAAACTAATACAAAGAGTGGGTAAACCCGAAAAGGGGAAGGCCATAATCAGTGAACCCACTTCCCGATGTAAGATTGGTTATGAATCCGGAGAGGAGCCTATCAAGACAAATACCCGAAAGATGAGGGGAATAAAGAGAGGTAAACCATGAAACTAAAAACGATCTGAATTTACTCATTTTCTTAGCGACTGAAAGAGGACCAAGTAAAAAGAGTACCATTCCAATTGGATTTAACGAGCCCGAGTTTGATATAAAACTATTAAATTCATTAGTACCTTGCGCATTGTACACTAATCCCAAACGATCCTCCATGATCTAATCGTCATTAAAATCGCCCATTAAACATACATAACCATCCCAAACGGCTGTTTAAGGACGTAATGTAGATCAATGCAGGAAGCTTGCTAGTGATAGTATCTGATGGGATATATAGACACACAAGTAAACTACGCCTGATTAGAAACCATGACCCATATAAAGCAACTAAAATTGTCCGAGACAACATGATGCTTTTACGGAAACACTTGGTCCCATACACATAAAATACCACAGAATTCCCTTACTGCTTCGCTAATAGTATACTCGAAAACTTATAGTTACCCACATAACACTTTAAATCCATATAAGGAAATTAAATCCAAACTTGGTTTCTTGAACAGAGGTAAATTCACCTTGTGTTTATTGTTTAACTCCTTTATCAATCTTTTCTTAGCCTTGGATTCTGGCCTTGAACGTTTAAAGATGAAACAATTCATTTGAAACCACCGTGAGCTCCTTGTGATCTAATAATTTTCTCCATGTCATTCATACATCCTTCCATAGTGAACCCCATAGATTGGCCAACTTTAATCATATCGTCTATAACCTCCAATATCGAGCCACCTGCTTTTTTTTTGGAATCGATACTAGGGGAAGCATGTTCATTAAGGGGTTGAGCATCCTCTAAAACGCGAGAACTGAGACCTTCCGAGCGACGTTTAGACAAAGAATTTTCCATACCTTGAACCTCCTGTGCATCAACATGTTGGAATTCTCTCTCAGGTGTAAATCCAGGTGGGAAAGGAATACTTGAATCCAAACCAGAATTTGCCTCGCCTTTGTCACGTTTATTAAGAAGATTGTAAAGGTTAAATGGATCGCTAGAATTCTCCTTCTCGTTGGGTGACAGATTCTGAGTATGTTCATGCCCCAAAGAATCAGCCTTATCATCAAAAACTGTATCAGACACACCTTCAATATCAGTTTCGTCGTCCAAATTCATCTGCTTACTAATGTCACCATTTATCTCTTCAGCACCGTTAACGGAATCGTCCTCAGAATAATCATCAACTTCCTTATTATCATTAAACGTCGGAGACCAAACGAATAACTCCTTAGCTCTTAATACAGATACGTTTACGAGCAAAACAATCCTCCTTGTTATCTTCAAGTTCTATCACCTCACCCCAACGGGACCCAATCTTAAAAAAAGTAGGTCGCGACCAGGCGTGTAAAGGGACTCCCTCTATATCAATCCAAACAATCCGCTCCCTAGATACAAAATCCAGCTGGGCCTTACATAATTGACTAAACCAAGACGCAACACCAACATGTTTCATAAAATCTCATTTTGGTGGGACCGATGTCAGCTCATCATAACCCATAGGCAACCAAATACACAAGCCTTCACATGCTGGCAACCCTCATTCGATAAATGAAAGCGTAAGTTTTTATAGTGAAGAATATCCTTGACTTACCAATAACAAAAATTATCATGGTCACGTTCCTCCACAATTTCTTCATCCAAGGACCATTGCAGGAGAGAGGCTTATATGATTAAAAGTATTTAGGGTTACCTTTTAAAAACCAAAGCAAATGAAGAAGCCCCATAGCAGCAGGTCTAGGTTGAAATTATTTGGCCGGAGGAGTGGATTGGAGGACGATCAAAACGAGCATCATTTGCGTGTAAATGCATGCGGACAAATCCATAAAAGTGCACAGGATTTACCCACAACGTCGATCTACATTATCAACCTTAATAATTCGAACAAACGCAAACCTTTTCCCCGCTTTGAAGTTGCGATCAGGAATGAAACATCCAACAACAGTCCATAACCTTTACAACCTCACATAGATCTTTTAGATGTAGTGTTGTCCGGGGAAATTCGTAACAAAAATAGGATTTGGAGATAACCGTTGTGATCGGTCGACGTTATCTGCCGAGCCTAGCGCCATAAGAAATAAAGGTAAATTATCTTGAAACCAATGGAACAGTAATCGAACACCCAAAAACCTAATGATTATGTCGAATCAAATAAAGAACAATTAAGGACCCGATCAAAAAGAACCAACCCTAAAAACTTAAAAATCAAATGAATGATATTCAATCAGAATTAGAGGATCGAAAAATCCGAAACCCTAACCCTAAAAAATACGTCGAATCTGATCTATGAATTAAGGGAGCATTAATCAAGATTAGATCACTTAAATCGAGCGTTATTTGATGAATGATAATCAAACAGGCTAAAGAAGATCAATCAAATAAAGAGAATCTTTTGAAATCGCCATGGCCTCTCCACTTTTGAAATTCAAAATCATATATGTGACAAATTGTAGTTAGGAAGAACTTGTAGCATCATATTTGAACCTTAAACATGTTGCCCCTCTAATATAATCTTTCAAATTCTGTCAGACCGCCATTGTCCTATCTCAAGGCTCATTTTCACGATGAGAGCAAGATTATTCAAGTGTAGACACACTAATAACTCTGTTTTAATTTCACGTTTTGTGATGAAATGCATACTGAACCTAATTTCAGGTATGAAGTTTTTAAGAGTTACATTTTTACACTCTAGTCTTATTTTAGATTGTGTGATACTAATATGAACTTAAGAGAATCTATAGATTAGAAAGAGAGAAAAAAGTGAACTAAATAATGATCGATGAACTAGCATACTCATAATATCGTCTCAGAAATATATCAAATCAAATTCTGGGTAGTAAAGAGATTGCTTTTAGAGGACCTCTAGCCGGTGTAAGTGTGCAAGTGAGCAATAACAAAGACAAGGCATATATAGCAACATACGACGAAAAACAAACATACAAAGAAAAAGTAAAGAGCATCGTAAAATCATAAAGAAACCAAGCAAACAAGCATACAAACAAACCTGGATAAAAATACTAAAACACAAAGACATAAAGCAAGCATACAAAGAAAAAGACAAAAAAACAACAAAGAACATAGGGCAAAAAAGGACAAACATATAAACGCAGACAGAAAGATAGTAAAACACAAGGACGAAAAGCAAGCAAACAAACAAACAGAGGAAAAAAAAGACACAAAATCAACAAAGAACTAAGGGTGCTTAAGAGTAAAGCTACTAAAATTAGGGCTTTAGGCCCCGAGTTTATATAGACATTTTGTCGCATTTTTTATTGGGCCTCACCTTTAAGGCATCAATTTGCATATATATCCCTCTAAAGCCTTAAAATTGCATATATAAATCCAACTCAAAATCATTATTACATATAGGGCCGTCCTATGAAATCCAGAGGCCCTGTGCCATATTTATAAGTAAACCCTTCAACCGCGAAGAAAACTAAAGTGTTCGTAAGGTTTGCAAATAGTTAGTTTATTATGTATTTCTTTTTAGTATCGATCAACTAACAATACGTTAACCGTATATCTTTTTCTCAAAGCGAAATGAATGAGTTTTCATAACATTTTACAATAACTTATAGAGCCCAATGATTACAACAGTTTTTCTTCCTTCCGGTAGTTTTTTCAAAAATATAATAGAGCTTCAAATACAAGCTGAAAGAATAGTTTTCTGATTTTCTTGGTTAAAATATCCAATATGGGCTTTGATTTAAACTTTTCATATTTTGAACCACAAATTAAAAGTAGAGACAAGGGTTTAGATGATAAATTATGAAAAAACAAGGACTAAATCAGAGTTCTAAAGAAAATAAGAAGCTAAATGACAAATCGAAAGGGCCTCATTTTCTTCCCCGCTAAATGACATATAGGAGCTAAATGAAGAGTTAAGATCAATGTAGACCCAACATTTGTCATAGACCCAATGAACCAATTCTGGCCACTCATTTTTTCATCAAAAATAAAAAAACTCATTTTTCATTTTTTTTAAAAAAAATAAAATATCTTACAAACGGTAAATCGTCACACGACAAAAAATACACCATCGCGACGAGTATTTTTTTTATCTTTCAGTAGACGGATGACACGATATACTTTCGAGGAACTTTTTTTCGATTTTTTTTTTCAGTCACGAATTGCGAAAATCATATATGATTCGTATAACGAATCATAT
>BQNB010019830.1:0-66301 GCA_026074375.1 Tanacetum coccineum | reverse complement strand
CCGCTGCGACCTGATTTTGGGGGTGTTACAATTTATATACAAGCATGGTACGGATACTGCTTACTTATTATTATATGTTGATGATATTGTGCTTACAGCTTCTTCTCAGCCTTTGTTACTACGGATTATTGCTTCATTACATCAGGAGTTCTCTATAACAGATCTGGGCTCTCTTAATTATTTTTTGGGTATCTCTGTTACACGCGATTCTTCGGGGATGTTTTTGTCTCAAAAGAAATATGCTGTTGAGATTCTTGAGCGAGCTCATATGGCTAATTGTAATCCAGTATCTGATCCCACTTTATACCGGAGTCTTGTGGGTTCTCTTTAGTACCTTACTTTTATTCGCCCTGATATTTCTTATGCAGTACAACAAGTTTGCCTTCATATGCATGATCCTCGAGAGCCTCATTTCTCGGCTCTTAAACGGATCTTGAGGTATGTTCGTGGTACTTTTGATTACGGGTTGCAGTTGTTTTCATCTTCCACTACATCATTGGTTGCCTACTCAGATGTCGATTGGGCTGGTTGCCCTACCACTAGGCGATCTACTTCTGGTTATTGTGTGTTTCTTGGCAACAACTTGCTCTCCTGGTCCGCTAAGCGTCAACCAACACTTTCTCGTTCCAGTGCAGAGGCAGAGTATCGTGGTGTTGCCAATGTTGTTGCTAAGACATGTTGGTTGAGGAATTTACTACGTGAGTTACATACTCCTTTGTCTTCCGCTACGCTTGTTTACTGTGATAATGTTAGTGCTGTCTATTTATCTTCCAATCCAGTTCAGCATCAACGTACGAAGAATATAGAGATTGATATTCATTTTGTTCGAGATTTGGTTGCCGCTGGTCAAGTTCGAGTTCTTCATGTTCCTTCACGTTATCAGTATGCGGATATTTTTATTAAAGAATTGCCTTCAGCATTGTTTGAGAAGTTTCGCACCAGTTTGAGCATCCGGTGTTCTCCCGCTTCAATTGCGAGGAAGTGTTAGCCCGTGTTAGTCAATGTAATTTATGATAGTCAAAGTTTCTAGTCAAAGTAATTTATGATAGTTAAAGTTATTAGTTAAAGTTATTTATGTTAGTCAAAGTCATTTAGTATGGATTCTAGAATGGTCCATATACTCCTATATATTGTATGATTCTTATGAGAAATGCAAGACGCAAATTATATCTCTAAACTTTTTCTTACAGGGATTGGGGTTGAGGGACGTGTCTGAAAAGCAGAGCCGTATACGAGGATGTGCAAGGTGTGCTACTGCACAAGTTCTCATATACTTAGGGGCCTTAAAATGTACATTCTGTTAGATATCCGAGCCTCAACATTTTCATCACAAAATTCTTAACGATTGTATGCTAACGAGCAAGAATGTGCCCGCGCGTTGCGGCGGGATCACTTGTATTCAACGCATATATTTTATTTCGTTGAGCATTTTTTTTTGCGAGTATAGTATTTTTTTACTTATTTGGTTAACAAAATATTTGATATTCGTATTTATATAGTATATGACATTTACCTGAAATCATTCTAAATGTATTTACTTATTAAATTCATAAACGTTAACGGGGCTTGAAAGAAAACGCAAGCCCAAAAGTGAAACGTCAGCCCGAACGGCAAAACGGCGTGACTTGGATATAAATACAGTCGTAAATGGCAAAAAAGTATAGGTTATTTATATAATCGTCGACATTTTTTACAAAATCGTACGTACCTCAAAAGCGTATCAATATTGGGCGTGTTTTGTTCGTAATCAGGACTCCTCTCGTCGGTATATTTTTAATCAAAGAAGTCAAAGAATATTTGTTAGATTTTTTACAAAGAAAGTTTATTATATAAAATAGTCGTAAATAAAAGAAAGTATAGGGTTATTTATAAAACTCAAACTTTCATAAGTCTTTGACCCTTATGATTTATTTTAAAATTATTAGATAACTTAGGAGTGCGTTTTGAATGTTTTTTTTCTTTTCAAAAATATATATTAAATTTTAACATTTTTCATAAAATCATACGTATGTCAGAAGCATTGCAATATTGTGCTCGTTTTGTTCGTAATGCGAAGATCTTTTTAGACGTATTTTTTTATGAATGAATCAGTAGATGTATGTTACATATTTGAAAAATAAAGTTTGATATATATAAAAAATCGCAAATAGCTAAAAGTTTTTAAGACAATTTTTGTAGTTTGTCGCATAGTTTGAGGGTGTGTTTTATAACTTTTTTTTAGTTTAAAAACTTTTGGACTTGGGCCATGCAATTTTTTTCTTGTTGGGCCGAATACTGGGCCGGAATAAGCCTGGCAAAGGATTAAAAAGTCAAACGTTGGTCAGACGTTTGCTCCTTAGTATAGAGTTAAATATTTGTTAATTTTTAAAGTTAGATAATAAATTTTTTTTTTTTTCAACGACTAGTATAATATATTTTCAATCGCTCTTAACAATAGTACTCTTTTCTTCAACTACTCTTAACGAATACTCAACCACTCGTCTTTTTCTTTGGGTAGCTTGTCTTTATTTGATCATTATTAATGGCTATAATTTTGACATTTTTTCTAGAATTTTAAAACTTGAAATGAATCTCTGACCATTTGAAAATTTGAATCATTCTAAGGTGTTGACTATTTGTGCTTTTGAATAGCAAGTTGGTCATTTATGAAAGTCTTGTTAACATTTATTCGGGGATCTAGTCAACTTGTGCATGGTCCGATGACATTGACCACTAGCTAGCCCGCACGCACGTCAGAGCTTTTATGAAAGCGGTCATTTTACTTTTGGGTAGTGGTATGACTGTCTATATCTTACCTTACACATACCTCGTTCTGACAGGATTAGATGTGTTGTTGTCGTCTGTATTTTTTAATGAACATAGTTCTTTTTATGTAAAGTTCTTGTCGGACCTTAATACATGTCTCTATGGTTATGTAGGGCTGTAAACGAACCGGACGATCACAAACGGAACCTTGTTCATGTTCGTTTACTTAATTTTAACCGGACAAATAAACGGACACGAACGTTTAAACGGACGAATTTTCTTGTTCATGTTCATTTATTAAGAAAATGAGTTGTTCATGTTCGTTTAGGTTCGTTCATTAAGAAACTAAACGAACCTTAATCGAACATAAATGAACGTAGAAAAAAAACATAACATATTATCAAATTATGCATAATGTTATGTTTATAAGTGTTGTTTTATTTAAACATATCAGATTTAAAAGTATACAATTAAAATATATGATATACGAACATAAACATATAAATGAATATAAACGAACGTTAATGAACGCCTAATCGGACGTTCACGAACATAAACGAACGAACGTGACTTGTGTTCATGTTCGTTCATTTAACTAAACGAACGTAAAATAATGTTAATGTTCGTTCATTTAATAAATAAACGAACATGAACGAACTTTTTACCGAATGGTTTATGAAATGTTCACTGAACGTTCAGTTCATTTACAGCCCTATGGTTATGAATTTACATGTGTTGAAACATATTTTAGCTCAAAGTACTAATGTGATCATGATGAATTGTTTGGACCTTGTAAGTGGAGATGGTGTAAAAGGTGCGATTTGATGGTAAACCACTCAAGAAGGGCTAGCTTTCTGATGTCTATTTTTTTGAGAAATGCTATGGGTATGTTTGGCGAAATGGGTTGGGGCTGAGGCTAGGCTTATATTATAAGCCGAAATTGAAATTTGTATTTTTTAAACTTGTTTAACAAATGGGCTGAGGCTGAGGCTTATTATTGTAAAATCTAAAAGGGACATAATTAAATGAGTTTTATAGTATATGTTAGATATTTTTGTGGGTAAATATGTAATTTATGGTTCATAAGCCTCGGGGTAAAGTTTTTAGCCCCTTTTATGAGGTTGGGGCTTATAGGGGCTTATAGAGGCTTATGACTTCATAAGCCCACGTGAAAAACGAGGCTTATTTTATAAGCCGACTTATTTAAAAAGCTCAAGCCCCAATAAGCCCTTATAAGCCTCCTGCCAAACACACCCATATGTCCATTAATAATTTATAAACAAGTTTTACACCATGATGTGGCAAGGTTATTTTCCCAATTAAGTAAATTTCTTGTTTTTAATGATTGTTTTGATTGGACATATAGTCTTGTCATGTTGTGAAACTTTTTTTGTAAATTTTTAATGGACATAGCATACCTCATTTTTTTTAACACAAATGTTTTTGTAAGGCTGAGAAAAACAAATAACTTTTTGAAAAATAAGTCCCGACAAGATACCAATTGAAAAATGATTCGTATGCCTAATAATTATGCCTAATAATTATGCCTAGTTATGTACCTAGATTTGAGATCAACATAGACAAAAAATTTAGCATAAACCCAATAAACAAATTCTAGCCACTCATTTTTTCATCAAAATAATAAAAGCATACTTTCTACCTCTTTTAAAAAAATAAAATACCTTGTAAACGGTAAATCGTCAAACGACAAAAAATGCACAATCGCGACGAGTATTTTTTTATCTTTCAGTAGACATCCACTTCGATATACTTTCGAATAACTTTTTTTTTGATTTTTTCCAACACGTCCGGAAAAAATCACATGTGATTTGTATCAGAATCACATGTGATTTTATAAAATCACATGTGATTTTGTCCAGACGTAACAAAAAAAAATCAAAAAAAATTTCGTCGAAAGTATATAGAAGTGCCCTTTTATAGAAAGATGATTTAATTCTCGTCGCGATGACATGTTTTGTTTTGCGTAACAATTAACGGTTTGTGAGATATTTAATTTTTAAAAAAGAGGTGAAAAGTGAGTTTTTATTATTTTGATGAGAAAATAAGTGGTTATGATTGAACTTTGCCTATGTACCTAATGATTTGATTTGTTGATTTGAAAAAACGATTTGTGAAAATTTGAAGATAAAAAATGCATAAGACAATTGTACAAGTTATTTATGCATTAGACATGTATTTAAACATGTGATATAAGTCTAAATAACATAACTCTATACATGTAGTATAGATGAACACAATGCTGTGCAACTTTATGTTGTGAGTTGGGACAACCGACAACTAAAGTTTTTTTAGCTTGGGGCTCGGGCGAGCTGAAGCTTATATTACAAGCTGGAAGTTTAAGTTTATTCTTTTATAAAGTTATTTAACGAATTAATTGATTGTCAAGTTTATTATTGTAAAGTCATCTAAAAGTACATCACAATAGGTTTTATACATATTTTAAGCTTTTTCCTATTAATGTATTATACAATATACTAAACATCATTATGTTATTTTGTCCTTTTCCTCATGTCAAAAACAGCGGCTAAACATAAGCCCAATACCGACCTAATGTAAAAAAAAAAAAAAATCGGCGGCCCAAAATAAAATAAAAAAGAAAACTTACAAAACGGCTCTTTGACTTTTAACTATTTACGACTTTTTTATAGAATAAACTTTATTTATCAAATATATAACACATATTTACCGATTCAAAAAATACCCGCGGAAAGATCTTTCAATTGCTAACAAAACGAGCCAAATATTACAATGCTTCCGACATACGAACGATTTTATAAAAAATGTTCACGTTTAATATAAATAGAAAAAAAATGACGACTTTTGTTAACCAAATATTTTGCTAACCAAATAAGTAAAAAATAATATACTCGCCCTAACGACAAATACTCGTTCAAATTCCGTGATTGTTAAAAAAATGGTCAGTTAAATAAAATACATATGTTGCATACAAGTCAGCCCCGTCACAACACGCTGACCCATTCTCACTCAATATTCATTCGAAATCGATTCGGAAAAAATTATGCCTCACGGCAACGCGCGACCAATCTTGCTTATATTCTAAAAGTAAAATATTAAGTTAGCTAACTATGAGCCCATATAATATTTCATAAGCCCATTTCAGTTCGCTTGATCTTATTTTAAAACACCTTGACCCTTTATAAGCCCTCACAAGCACGTAGGCAAATATAACTTAGTCTCATGTATGCATGTAGTTTGTGCGTTCATATTAAATTCGCACAACATACATATGCGTTTGTGTATGTATTAAAGGTACACATTTTTAAAGGTACGCCCTCATACGTGGTAGCTACGTACTTTAGTCTATTCAGCATAAGTTAATCTACAACTGTAATATAAAGGTTCACATTTTTATGAACCGGTTGCAATTAGAAAATATCGAAACTTTTTAATGTGGATCCGATAAAAACAAACCACACAAACACAAGAACTAATCCGAAAGTTTCAAGACGAGAAATTCTCTTATTGAATAAATTCGTAGGTTTTCTCCAAAAAAGCTACCAGAGACAACCCTAAAACGTCCTTATAAAGGAGGATACGTTCTAGAATAAAAAGGAAACAAAATCCCATGCAAAACATAATTAAAAAGGTCCAAAACAAAGCCTAAAAACAGAAAAACGCTCTTTGAGGCCCGAAACGACCCCGAAAGGCCCAAAACTGACAGGGCTCATGGCAAAGCGATGAGTCTTGACCGTTGGGATGTTTTCGAGTGACCAAGCGAATTTCAGCCCAATCCGCAATAGAAATTTGCTGCCGAAAAATAAGCGCCAAGCGTATTTGTCACGTTGACTCGCTCGTTAACCGCATCTGCATCATCCTCCCCTTCTTGAAAAAGACTCTCGACCCAGAGTCTGGCTCATCATCACTATCTCCTTTATAGGGCGACAAATCTGCAACATTAAAAGTGGCAGAAACGTTATAATGACCAGGAAACTCGATATTGTATGCGTTGTCGTTGATCTTTTTAAGAACACGAAAAGGACCATCTCCTCGCGGTTTCAACTTCCCAAAACGCCTTGCCAGAAAACGCTCCTTACGAAGATGAATCCAAACTAGATCACCCTCCCGATACAAAATCTGTTTACAACGCTGATCCGCAAGTTCCTTGTATTGTTTATTATGCCGAATAATCTGTTCTCGAACCGATCGATGCAACTCTTTAATCTGCTCAGATTGGTCAACCCCTTCCTCACTAAACTGCCCCACCTCTGGAACAGGAACCAAATCCAGAGGAGTAATCAGATTCCGTCCATACATAACTTCAAAAGGACTCTTACCTGTGGTGCGATTAACCGGCCTGTTATAGGCAAATTCAGTTTGTGGAAGAATAAGATCCCACTGTTTGGCATTGTCCCCAATTAAACTTCGCAAAAGATTTCCTAATCTCCGATTGACAACTTCAGTCTGCCCATCAGTTTGGGGATGATGGGAACTACTGAACTGTAACTTAGACCTCAAACGAGTCCACAAAGTACGCCAGAAATGACTCACAAACTTGACATCTCGATCAGAAGTAAGAGTTTTAGGAACACCATGCAACTTCACAATTTCTGCAAAATACAACCTCGCCACTTGACTATCATCAAACGTTTTCGAACAAGGTACAAAATGAGCCATCTTCGAAAATCGATCAACAACCTCCAAAACAGAATCTTTAGCTCGCTGAGTACAAGGCAAACCCAAAATAAAATTCAAACTGACATCTTCCCATGGAGTAACAGGAACAGACAAAGGATTATACAAACCTGCATTACTACTATGAGTTTTGGCAATGTGGCATGTACGACACCTCTCAAGAAGCCTGTTGACATCACGTTCCATCTTGGGCCAATAAAACTGTTCACGAAGTAGGGCTAAGGTCTTATCACGCCCAAAGTGACCCGCTAATCCACCTACATGACCCTCTAAAACAATAGCTTCACGCAAAGAACAAAGAGGAATACATAACCGCGTACCTTTAAACAAATAACCATCCAGCTTGGAAAACTGCTGAAAAGGACCATTATCACATTTATTCCATATCTACCTAAAATCAGGGTCATCGCAATAAAGCCCACGAAACGAATCAAAACCTTGCACTCGAATCTGCATAGTGGTAATTAACGAATGAAGACAACTGAGCGCATCCGCAACCTGATTATTCGACCCATCCTTATGTCGAATAACAAATGAAAAAACCTAAATAAACTCCACCCACTTAGCATGGCGAGACTTTAGCTTATGTTGCCATTAATAAATTTCAAAGCCTCGTGATCAGAAAACAAGAAAAATTCATTAGAAAGTAAATAATGTCGCCAAGTATCCAAACTACGAACAATAGCATAAAATTCCTTATCATAAGTGGAATACTTGCGTCTCACATCATTTAATTTTTCACTAAAGAAAGCAATCGGCCGTTGATTTTGACTTAGAACACCACCAATGCCCACTTCAGATGCATCACACTCAACTTGGAAAACTTTATCAAAATTAGGTAATGCCAAAACAGGAGCTTCGATTACCTTAGCCTTTAGAATGTCAAAAGCCTTGGCAGCCTCACTTGTCCATGTGAATCGACCACCCTTCATACATTCAGTTAAGGGCGCGATTATAAAACTAAAATTCTAGATAAAACGCCGGTAGAAGGATGCTAACCGGTGAAAACTATGAATGTCATGAATAGTGGAAGGTGTTGGCCAGCTAATAATCGCCTCAACTTTTGGTGGGTCCATTTTTATGCCGTTACCAGTAACAATATACCTAAGAAAGTCACTTCGGTCACAAGGAAGTGACACTTTTTCCCATTAGCATATAATTTCGGAGCCTGTAAAACAGAAAATATTTGCCGAAGATGGGACAAATGCTGCTCAAGACTGCTGCTATATATCAAAATATCATCAAAGTAAATGACAACAAAATGGCCAGTAAAAGGTTTAAATACCTGATTCATAAGGCACATGAATGTACTCGGTGCATTAGACAGCCCGAAGGGCATAACCATCCACTCGTACAATCCATCTCGAGTTTTAAAAACTGTCTTCCATTCATCTCCAGGTCGCATCCGAATCTGATGATATCCACTCCTCAAACCAATCTGAGAAAAAATGGTAGAACCATATAGCTGGTCAAGAAGATCATCCAATCGCGAAATAGGAAAACGATACTTGATCGTTATCTTCTTCATAGCTTTACTATCAATACATATCCGAAAAGTCCCCCTATGTTTGGGCACCAACAAGGCAGGTACTGCACACGGACTCATACTCTCCCGAATCAACCATTTCGCCAGCAACTCAGTTACTTATCTATGAAGCTCCGCAAACTCCTTCGGATTCATCTAATAAGCTGGTTTATTCAGGATAGCAAAACCTGGAATAAAATCTATGCAATGCTGAATGTCTCTCATAGCCAGTAATCCAGGGGGTATGTCATCAGTAATCACATCAGCAAACTCCTTAAGCAATGGCTGAACTTGTAAGCGAGCTTCACTAATAATATCGTTTTCTTCTATAACCACAAGAGTAAACACATAGGGACTGGTTTTCACAAGTCCCTCAAAATTAGTCTTCTTCATAAACAAATTAGAACCCACTGCCTGTGTCTGACGAGAATCAAAAGGAACTAAAGTAATGTTCACACCATCCTTCTTAAAGCTGTAAGTGTTTTGGAACCTGCCATGTTTTTTTTCTATCAAATTACCAAGGACGCCCTAATAGAATGTGAGTCGCATCCATCGGTATAACTTCACACCACACTTCATCTTTATAATTCTTACCAATAGAAAACTGCACAAGACAATGTTTACTGACTTTAACAGTGTTCCCTTTTTTAACCAAGTTAACTAGTACGGTTCAGGATGGTTTTCTGTCTTCATTCCCAACTTCTCAACCGTATATGTAGAAATGACATTCTCGCAACTGCCCCCATCTATAATCATATCATAAATTTTCCCCTTGGAAGTACACTTGGTTCTAAAAATGTTGTTACGAAGCCACGAATTATCATCAACAGATTTTGAAACAACCACATTTAAGACTCTCTGAATAACCAACGATCAGGATATACTAACTCATCACCTGGTTTATCTAATTCAGGTGGTGCATCGGTATCATAAATTAGGTCTGCATCATCAGGTACGAAGGCCAGTGTTTTCAGATTTGGACAGTCACGTGCATAATGCCCAAGCCTACTATACTTGTAACAATGAGGGGCATTGTTAACACGTTCCCTAGTATTACATGCAGCCGAGGTTATGAGGGTGGTGGCTTTAGGTGTTGTAGGGGGAGCGGTTCTAGTAGGTGGGGTGAAACGACTAGTGGTACCCTTACTCTTTGCCTTAATATGTTTTTCAACCTTTAAAGCTAAACGATAAACATCCGTATAAGTCCAATAAGGTTGAAGACTTACAATATCAGCAATTTCAGGCTTAAGGACTCCCAAAAACCATGCGACAACCTGCTCCTCTTCTTCAACTACATCACACCTCATACGCAGCTTATCGAACTCATTGATAACCTCTTGCACAATCATGTTCTGTTGGGACAAATTATGATAGTCAAGATAAGCCTCTTGACGATGATTTTCTAGTAGAAACTTAGCCTTCATCAATTTCTTCATCTTTTCCCAAGTCTCAACCTTTGATTTATACAGATCGAAACCTGGCTCTAATACCAAATAATGCGGATCCGATAAAAAAAACCACACAAGCACAAGAACTAATCCGAAAGTCTCAAGACGAGAAATTCTCTTATTGAATAAATTCGTAGATTTTCTCCAAAAAAGCTGCCAGAGACAACCCTAAAAACGTCCTTATAAAGGAGGATAAGTTCTAGAATAAAATGAAAATAAAATCCCATGCAAAACATAATTAAAAAGGTCCAAAATAAAGCCTAAAAACAGAAAAACGCTCTTTTGAGGCCCGAAACGACCCCGAAAGGCCCAAAACTGACAGGGCTAATGGCAAAGCGATGAGTCTTGACCATTGAGCCATTTCTGAGTGACCATGCGAATTTCAGCCCAATCTGCCACATAAATTTGCTGCAAAAAATAAGCGCCAAACGTATTTGTCATGTTGACTCGCTCGTTGACCGCATCTGCATCACTTTTCTTAAGATAATTAAAAAGTAACTTTTAATACCGTTTTTCATGGGTTATGGGTCTTAATACCGTCTTTCATGGTGTATGGGGGAGGTTGAGACGTAGACAACCCTACGCCTACCAAAAGTAGAGAGGCTGCTTATGTTTCTACCAAAGGTAGAAAAGGACCTCCGACATTCAAGAGGTAAAGATCCAATCCTTGACCCCTGTCTCTAAAAGTGAAATTGTTAACCATTTAATCCAAGTCTTACTTTTTTTCTTAAGATAATTAAAACTACGAAATATAATTTCATCAAGATCTCATGACATCACAGACACCCTTTAGACTCGTCACAAATGTTAGAGTAGCCATAATGGCCCACTTTTGCACGCATTAAGTACAAGGAACACACATGGTGATTGTTGGGAATTAAGGGCTACTACAAGTTTATACTGATGAAAGGACTTAGTACTGCTATTTAAAGATTTGTGCTGCTACTGAAGACTGAAGAAAATAAACTAAGTCATTAGTACTGCTAGTTGTAATAGTTAGTACTGCCAGTATAAATGTTAGTATTGTCAGTATAGTTAGTACTGTTAGTTAATAGTTAGTGATGTTAGTATTATATAGTTAGTACTGCTTATGTGATATGCATGAGATATATTAGGAATAGATATGCATGATCACTTAACACGTTTTGTAAGCCCATTAGGGTTTTCCTTGGTGTATAAAAGGAACCCTACGGCATAGTTAGAATAAGGAATTCATAGTTAGTTATTCTGTAACCTTAGCAGAATATTTGCAATCAATATATTCAAGTTTAGTAGTCATTGTTCTTCTTAGTATTGCAAGTTAGATTCCGCATAACTTGTAGTATTCACAATCATAGTTTCTCTTATAGTTAGTTTAGATTTATCCAGGTTAACTAAGCTTTAACAGGCTAAAGAAGATCTGTTTATTGGGACTTCACAAGTAGTATCAGAGCTTGTGGAGAAACTCTAAATATGAACTTTATCAGATCTAGATCTCTTCCTAAACTACACAATGTCAGGTGAAGAACCTGCAACACAAATAGCACCCGTAGAATCTCCTAAATGGTTTCTACTGTAAAACTTCCTATCTCAAGAAGGGCGAATATACCCTTTGGAGCATGAGGATGGAGCAGTATCTCACTAATACAGATTATAGTTTGTGGCTAGTGATCTTGAATGGTGATGGTCCTATATAAGTAAAACTGATGAAAATCATGTTGAAACTAAAGTACCTCCAAAGACCGCTCAAGCACTATTACAAATACAAAGAGAAAGAAAAGCTAAAAGCATTTTGCTTTTGGCTATTCCTGATGAGTATCAACTTAGGTTCCATGAAATAAAGGATGCAAATTCTATGTGGGCTGCTATCAAGAGTAGATTTGGTGGCAATGTTAAATCTAAGAAGATGCAGAAGAATATTTTAAAGCAACAATTTGAAAACTTTTTTGTATCTGACACAGAAGGCTTAGATAAAGCATATGATAGGTTTCAAAAACTTATCAACCTACTAGAAGTTCATGGTGCAACTGTTTCTAATGAAGATGCAAATCTAAAATTTTTAAGAGCTCTACCTTCATCATGAAACAATGTAGCCTTGATTATGAGGAACAAAGATGGTATAGATGATTTGGATATTGATGATCTATACAATAACCTAAAAGTGTTTGAAGCTGATATCAAAGGTTCCTTTAGATCATGTTCAAACTCTCAGAATGTGGCCTTTCTCTCTATAGAAGACACTAGCAGCAGTAATGAAGTTAACACTGCTAATGGTGTTTCTACTACATCAGGCCATAATTCTCAGGGATAAGCCTCTTCATCATCATATACTGATGATCTAAAGTTCTCATTCTTTGCTAATCAGTCAAATAGTCCACAACTAGATGATGAAGACTTAGAGCAGATTGATCATGATGATTTGGAAGAAATGGACCTTAAATGGCAGGTGGCCATGCTTTCTATGAGGGTTAAGCGATTTTATAAGAAGACTGGAAGAAAGTTAATCTTCAATGGCAAAGAACTTGTAGGTTTTAATAAAACTAAGGTTGAATGCTTTAACTGTCATAGAAGGGGCCATTTTGCAAGGGAATGTAGAGCACCAAGATATCAAGGGAACATGAATGGAGATGCAGGGTATAGGAGCAGGACAACACCAGAAGGACTGTATCGGTGGAGACCTCTGATGCATTGGTTGTTCAGGACAATGCTTTGATTGTCTAAGATAGACTGCGATATGACTGGAGTTATATAGCTCAAGATGAACCAATTGAGTTTGCTTTCATGACCTACACTTCAAACTCCTCAGGGTCTGATACAGAGGTACAATCTTGTTCTAAAAATTGTGTGAAAACATATGAAAAAAATTCAAAAACAGTTTGATAAACAACGACAAACTCTTAGTAAGACTAATCTAGAAATTGTAGCTTATCAGTTAGTCCTAGAATCTGTAGAGGCACAGTTAGTTGTTCATCAGAAAAATGAAGTTGTCTATGCAGAAAAGATTGCAGTCTTAGAATTTGAATTAAAAGACAAAAGTAATGCTACCACTAGACTTAAAAATCAGTTAGATGAAACCTTAAGAGAAAAAATGATTTAAAAGCTAAACTAAAACCGTTTGAAACATCTTCTAAAAACTTAAATAAACTGATTAATAGTCAAATAAATTCTAAAGATAAAACTGGTCTAGGATATGGAGATCAATTGAATGAAAATGATTCAAGTGGTAGTGAATTGTTTAATAGTGTATTTGATAGTCATTCAAGAGATGGAGATGACAATCAAACAAATGATAGGTTCAAAAAGGATAATGGATATCTTGATGTTCCTCCTCCTTTAACTGGGAACTACATGCCTCCACTAACTGACCTATCTTTTACAGGATTGGATGATTCTGTTTATAGGCCTACAGCAAATAAGACTAGTGCTAGTGTGTCTCAAGTTGAAGCAAGTACCTCTCAAACTAGCAATACTAGTGTAGAAATGCCTAGAGTTGAATTTGTTAGGCCTAGTGGAGTTATCATTGAAGATTAGGTTAGTGATGATGAGTACATTTTTCAATCTAATGATTTGCAAGCAACAGACAAACCTAGTTTAAAAGGATTGAGTTTACTAATGCTAGGAATAAATCTGTTAAACCTAAACAAGCTGAAAAACCTAGGATGATCACTCCAAATCCTAAGATAGATAGAAGAGATTGGAATGGACACATGATTCAAAAACTGAGGTTAGGATTTGGGTTTACAAAGAGAGTTTGTTTTGTTTGTGGCAGTTACAGCCATCTAATAAGAGACTATGATTATCATGAAAAGAGAATGCCTAAAAAGCCTGTTTTGAAAAATATAGGAAAGAATACTGGTCAAAGGAAAATTAGACCAGTTTGGAACAGTGCTCAGAGAATAAATCATCAAAATAAATTTGTTCCATCTGCAGTCTTGACAAGGTTTGGAAGAGTACCAGTTAATGCTGCCAAACAAAGCTCTCTAAGAGCAACAACATCAACTAGTACATTCAGACCAGTTAATACTACTACCCATACAAATAGAGTGAATGTTTCAAAATTAAAATCAAATGCTTTTCATAAGTCTCATTCACCTATTAGAGGGTCTTTTAATATATCAACAACACCAAATATCAGGATTTTAAATGAAAAAGTAAATACTGTCAGAGTAAATGGTGTTAATACTATTGGGCAAACAACAGTTAGTGCTGTTAAGGGTAATGGGGTCACTGCTGTTAAGGCCTCAGCAGGTTGTGTTTGGAGACCTAAAAAGACCGATTTAAACAATGTCTCCAAAGACAATAGTGGATCATGGGTCTTAAAAAGAGTAAATTATATAGATCCGTAAGGTAGACTCAAGTCAGTAGTGGCTTGGGTCCCCAAGAGACACTGATTCTCTTACGTTTGTGTAGGGAAATCCACAACAAGCTTTGAAGAACAAAGGAATTCATAGTTAGTTATTCTATAACCTTAGCAGAATATTTGCAATCAATATATTCAAGTTTAGTATTCATTGTTCTTCTTAGTATTGCAAGTTAGATTCCGCATAACTTGTAGTATTCACAATCATAGTTTCTCTTATAGTTAGTTTGGATTTATCCAGGTTAACAAGCTTTAACAGGCTAAAAAAGATCTATTTATTGGGACTTCACAAGTGGTATACAGATAAAAGGACTTAGTATACAAGTTTATACTTATGAAAGGACTTAGTACTGCTATTTGAAGATTTGTGCTACTACTGAAGACTGAAGAAAATAAACTTAGTCATTAATACTGCTAGTTGTAATAGTTAGTACTGCTTATGTGATATGCATGAGATATATTAGGAATAGATATGCATGATCACTTAACGCGTTTTGTAAGCCCATTAGGGTTTTCCTTGGTGTATAAAAGGAACCCTACGACATAGTTAGAATAAGGAATTCATAGTTAGTTATTCTGTAACCTTAGCAGAATATTTGCAATCAATATATTCAAGTTTAGTATTCATTGTTCTTTTTAGTATTGCAAGTTAGATTCCGCAAAACTTGTAGTATTCACAATCATAGTTTCTCTTATAGTTAGTTTGGATTTATCCAGGTTAACTAAGCTTTAACAGGCTAAAGAAGATCTGTTTATTGGGACTTCACAAGTGGTATCAGAGCTTGTGGAGAAACTCTGAATAAGAAGAACTTTATCAGATCTAGATCTCTTCCTAAAATACACAATGTCTGGTGAAGAACCTGCAACACAAATAGCACCAGTAGAATCTCCTCAAATGGTGTCTACTGTAAAACTTCCTATCCTCAAGAAGGGTGAATATACCCTTTGGAGCATGAGGATGGAGCAGTATCTCACTAACACAGATTATAGTTTGTGGCAAGTGATCTTGAATGGTGATGGTCCTATACAAGTAACAACTGATGAAAATGGTGTTGAAACTGAAGTACCTCCAAAGACTGCTCAAGCACTATTACAAAGACAAAGAGAAAGAAAAGCTAAAAGCATTTTGCTTTTGGCTATTCCTGATGAGTATCAACTGAGGTTCCATGGAATAAAGGATGCAAAGTCTCTGTGGGCTGCTATCAAGAGTAGATTTGGTGGCAATGTTGAATCTAAGAAGATGCAAAAGAATGTTTTGAAGCAACAATTTGAAAACTTTTCTGTATCTGACACAGAAGGCTTAGATAAAGCATATGATAGGTTTCAAAAACTTATCAGCCTTCTAGAAGTTCATGGTGCAGCTGTTCCTAATGAAGATGCAAATCAGAAATTTTTAAGAGCTCTACCTTCATCATGGAACAATGTAGCCTTGATTATGAGGAACAAAGATGGTATAGATGATTTGGATATTGATGATCTATACAATAACCTAAAAGTGTTTGAAGCTGATATCAAAGGTTCCTCTGGATCATCTTCAAACTCTCAGAATGTGGCCTTTCTCTCTGCAGAAGACACTAGCAGCAGTAATGAAGTTAATACTGCTAATGGTGTTTCTACTGCATCAGGCCATAATTCTCAGGGACAAGCCTCTTCATCATCATATACTGATGATCTAATGTTCTCATTCTTTGCTAATCAGTCAAATAGTCCACAACTGGATGATGAAGACCTAGAGCAGATTGATCATGATGATTTGGAAGAAATGGACCTTAAATGGCAGGTGGCCATGCTTTCTATGAGGGTTAAGCGATTTTATAAGAAGACTGGAAGAAAGTTAATCTTCAATGGCAAAGAACCTGTAGGTTTTGATAAAACTAAGGTTGAATGCTTTAACTGTCATAGAAGGGGCCATTTTGCAAGGGAATGTAGAGCACCAAGAAATCAAGGGAACAAGAATGGAGATGCAGGGTATAAGAGCAGGGACAACACCAGAAGGACTGTACCAGTAGAGACCTCTGATGCATTGGTTGTTCAGGACAATGCTTTGATTGTCCAAGATGGGCTGGGATATGACTGGAGTTATATAGCTCAAGATGAACCAACTGAGTTTGCTCTCATGGCCTACACTTCAAACTCCTCAGGGTCTGACACAGAGGTACAATCTTGTTCTAAAAACTGTGTAAAAACATATGAAAAACTTCAAAAATAGTTTGATGAACAGCGACAAACTCTTAGTAAGGCTAATCTAGAAATTATAGCTTATCAGTTAGGCCTAGAATCTGTAGAGGCACAGTTAGTTGTTCATCAGAAAAATGAAGCTGTCTATGAAGAAAAGATTACAGTCTTAGAATTTGAAGTAAAAGACAAAAGTAATGCTATCACTAGACTCAAAAATCAGTTAGATGAAACCTTAAGAGAAAAAGATGATTTAAAAGCTAAACTAGAACAGTTTGAAACATCTTCTAAAAACTTAAATAAACTGATTAATAGTCAAATAAGTTCTAAAGATAAAACTGGTCTAGGATATGGAGATCAATTGAATGAAAATGATTCAAGTGGTAGTGAATTGTTTAATAGTGTGTTTGATAGTCGTTCAAGTGATGGAGATGACAATCAAACAAATGATAGGTTCAAAAAGGATAATGGATATCATGTTGTTCCTCCTCCTTTAACTGGGAACTACATGCCTCCACTTGCTGACCTATCTTTTGCAGGATTGGATGATTATGTTTATAGGCCTACAACAAATAAGACTAGTGCGTGTCTTAAGTTGAAACAAGTATCACTCCACCTAGCAATACTAGTGTAGAAATGCCTAGAGTTGAATCTATTAGGCCTAGTGGAGTTATCATTGAAGATTGGGTTAGTGATGATGATGAGGATATTTTTCAATCTAATGATTTGCAAGCAACAGACAAACCTAGTTTTAAAAAGATTAAGTTTACTAATGCTAGGAATGAATCTGTTAAACCTAAACAAGCTGAAAAACCTAGGATAACCACTCAAAATCCTAAGGTAGATAGAAGAGATTGGAATGGGAAAATGACTCAAAAACTAGGGTTAGGATTTGGGTCTACAAAGAAAGCCTGTTTTGTTTGTGGTAGTTACAACCATCTAATAAAAGACTGTGATTTTCATGAAAAGAGAATGGCTAATGCCTAAAGAATGGGTACTTGTCATAAAGAAGTTAGACCAATTTGGAACAACACTCAAAGAATAAATCATCAAAATAAATTTGTTCCAACTGCTGTCTTAACTAGGTCTGGAAGAATACCAGTTAGTACTGCCAAGCAGTATGTTAATACTGCTACCCCTAAAAATAGAGTAAATGTTTCAAAATCAAAAATAAATACTTTTCCTAAGTCACATTCACCTATTAGAAGGCCTTTTTATAAACCAACAGTACTTAATACCAGGGTTTCAAAAGAAAAAGTTAATACTGTTAGAGTAAATAGTGTTAATATTGCTGGGCAAACAACAGTTAGTACTGTAAGGAATGGGGTCACTTCTGTAAAGGCCTCAGCAGGTTGTGTTTGGAGATCAAAAAAATGACTGATTTAAACAATGGCTCCAAAGATAATAGTGGAATCATGGATCTCAAAAAGAGTAAATTATATTGACCACAAGGCAGACTCAAGTCAATCGTGGCTTGTTCTCCAAGAGAAACCGACGTCTCTCTTTATTTTTGTGAGGGGAATCCACAACAAGCTTTAAAGTACAAAGGAATGTATTGACATGGATGCTTCAGGCATATGACAGGAACAAAGCCTACTTACTGACTATCAAGATATTGATGGAGGTTTTTATTACCTTAGGTGGAAGTACTAGAGGATGGTAAGAATAACAGGATTGGTAAATAAGAACATAATAAAAATAACTTTGAAGATGTGTTTTTTGTGAAGGAACTGAAGTTTAATCTTTTCTCTGTCTCATAAATGTGTGACAAGAAAAACAGTATTCTTTTCACTGAAACTGAATGTCTTGTTTTGTCTCCTGATTTTAAGCTAATTGATGAAAGTCAAGTACTGCTTAGAGTCCCCAGGCAAAACAATATGTACAGCTTTGATTTAAAGAATGTTGTTCCTTCTAGAGATTTAACTTGTTTATTTGCAAAAGCCACAATTGATGAGTCTAAACTATGGCATAGGAGGCTGGGTCATGTGAATTTTAAAACAATGAATAAACTTGTGAAGGGAAACCTTGTAAGAGGTCTTCCTTCAAAGACTTTTGAAAATGACCACACTTGTGTTGCTTGTCAGAAGGGAAAGCAACACAAAGCCTCCTGTAAGACCAAACTTGTGAGCTCTATCAGCCAACCTTTACAGATGTTGCATATGGACTTATTTGGACCAACATCTGTAAGGAGTATCAACCATAAGACCTATTGCCTTGTAGTGACTGATGACTTTAGTAGGTTTAGCTGGGTTTTCTTCTTAGCCACTAAGAGTGAAACTAGTGGGATTCTTAAGAAATTTATAACAGAAATAGAAAACCAATTAAACCATAAGGTTAAAGTAATCAGGTCTGATAATGGGACATAATTCAAAAACAGAGAAATGGATGAATTCTGTGGGCAAAAAGGGATAAAAAGGGAATATAGTGTTGCCAGAACTCCACAACAAAATGGAGTTGCTGAGAGAAAGAATAGGACCCTGATTGAGGCAGCTAGGACTATGCTAGCAGACTCACTTCTACCTACAGTATTTTGGGCTGAAGCAGTTAATACTGCTTGTTATGTCCTGAATAGGGTTCTAGTGACCAAGCCTCATAACAAGACACCCTATGAACTTATTATTGGTAGAGCACCAAGCATAAGTTTCATGAGACCTTTTGGATGTCCTGTTACTATTCTAAATACCCTAGACCCTTTAGGCAAGTTTGATGGGAAGGCTGAGGAAGGGTTTTTAGTTGGGTACTCTGTAAATAGCAAGGCTTTCAGGGTATTTAATACTGAAACCAGAAAAGTTGAAGAGAATCTGCATGTAAACTTTCTTGAAAATAAACCAAATGTTGCAGGGCAAGGACCTAACTGGCTTTTTGATATTGATTCCTTAACAAATTCTATGAATTATCAACCAGTTTACTTCTGGGAAAAAATCCCAAAACTAAAAAAACCCCCCAAAAAATGCAGGTCTACAAGAAACTAATGGCAATACAGGTTTGAAGAAAAATGTTGATGCTGGACAAACTAAAGAAGAGAATGTGTCTACTCAACAATATATTATGTTCCCATTATGGTCATCTATCTCTTCAAGCTACAAGAGCTTAGATGACAAGGCTAAGGATGATACAATTGATGATGATGCTTGTAAAAAGACTGTACAAGAACCAGCAAGTGAGTATGATCAAGCCTTGAAGAATGTTCTTGATAAGATGATGGATCAAGAGAAGGAGGCTACAGAGCAATCAAATGCTGTTAGAAAAGAATTTGAAGCTCAGTGTGATAGCCAGCTTCTTCAGGAGAAGATTACTAGAGCTAGCAGTACTAACAGTTTTAATACTGTTAGCACACCAGTTAATACTGCTAGTGCATCCAGGACTTTTAGTCCTGTTGGACCATCAAGTGGACCATCATTTGTTCCTTTTGGTGGATCTTTTCCTATTGATGTTGCTAATCTTCCTCATGATCCTCTAATGCCTGAATTGGAGGATACTGCTGAAATTCAAAGTACTAGCATTTTTGGCAATGCCTATGATGATCATGACTTGGAAACTCTCAACACTCCTTATGCTGATCAAAGTGTGGGTGCAGAGGCTGATTTCAACAACATGGAACCTTCCACTATTGTCAGTCCTATTCCCACAACTAGAGTACACTCTATTCATCCTAAAGCTTAGATTATTGGGGATCCAAAGTCAGCAGTACAAACAAGGGGCATGACAAAGAAGAATTCTGGAGAGCATGCTATGATTAGCTACATCCAAAAGCAGAGAAGGACAAATCACAAAGATTTCTAGAACTGCTTATTTGCTTGTTTCCTTTCTCAACATGAACCCACAAAGATATCTCAAGCCCTTGATGATGAAAGTTGGGTTGAAGCAATGCAAGAGGAGCTGCTTCAGTTCAAGATTCAGAAGGTTTGACATTATAATTACTAGTTTTACTTACCTAGTGGTAAAAAGGCTATTGGTACTAAGTGGGTGTATAGAAATAAGAAAGATGAAAGGGGAATAGTTGTAAGGAACAAAGCCAGACTGGTAGCACAAGGGTATAAACAAGAAGAAGGCATTGATTATGATGAGGTTTTTGCTCCTGTTGCTAGGGTTGAAGCAATCAGGATATTTTTGGCCTTTGCATCATTTATGAATTTTCCTGTGTACCAGATGGATGTTAAAAGTGCTTTTCTCTATGGCACCATTGAAGAGGAGGTATATGTTTGCCAACCTCTAGGTTTTGTGGATCCAGAATTTCCAGAAAAAGTCTACAAAGTGGAGAAAGCCTTATATGGTCTACATCAAGCTCCTAGAGCTTGGTATGAGCCACTCTCTACATATCTGCTAGAATAATGGATTTCACTGGGATAAATTGACAGGGACATGTATCATAAAAGAGACTCAAGGGTGATATTCTACTGGTTCAAGTCTATGTAGATGACATCATCTTTGGTTCAACTAAGAAGTCTTTATGTGATGAATTTGAGCAGATAATGCACAATAGGTTTCAGATGAGTTCAATGGGAGAACTTACTTTCTTCTTGGGTTTACAAGTCAAGCAGAAAGAGGATGGGATCTTCATTAGTCAGGACAAGTATGTTGGTGAAATCTTGAAGAAATTTGGCTTTTCTAGTTTAAGGACAACTAGTACACCTATAAAAACCAACAATGCATTAGATAAAGATGAAGATTGGTAAGGAGTTGATTTTCCTTATACAGGTACAATTGATTGGGTCATTGATGTATCTTACATCCTCTAGACCAGATATTATGTTCTCAGTTTGTGCTTGCTCAAGATTTCAAGTTCAGCCCAAAGTTTCCCACTTGAATGCAGTAAAAAGAATCTTTAGATATCTTAAAGGTCAACCCAAATTGGGCCTTTGGTATCCTAAGGACTCTCCTCTTACATTGGAACTATTTTTCAGACAGGCTTTTCTAGTATAAGGACAACTAGTACTCCTATGGAAACCAACAATGCTTTGATAAAGGATGAAGATGGTAAGGATGTTGATGTTCATTTATACAGGTCAATGATTGGGTCATTGATGTATCTTACATCCTCTAGACCAGATATTATGTTCTCAGTTTGTGCTTGCTCAAGATTTCAAGTTCAGCCCAAAGTTTCCCACTTGAATGCAGTAAAAAGAATCTTTAGATATCTTAAAGGTCAACCCAAATTGGGCCTTTGGTATCCTAAGGACTCTCCTCTTACATTGGAAGCTTTTTTAGACAGTGACTATGCAGGTGCCAGCTTGGACAGGAAATCCACAACAGGAGGTTGTCAATTTCTTGGTTCAAGGTTAATCTCTTGGCAGTGTAAAAAGCAGACTGTGGTGGCTAACTCAACTACTGAAGCTGAATACATTGCTGCTTCTCACTGCTGTGGTCAAGTGCTTTGGATCCAAAATCAGATGTTGGATTATGGATTTAATTTTATGCAGACAAAGATTCATGTTGACAATGAGGATTGCTATTTTTGTATTGTCAAGAATTCTTGTCTTATCATTCTAAAAACATAGCATATAGAGATCTGGATACATATTTCATTAGAGACTCTTATGAGAAGAGACTGATTGAGATGGTCAAGATACACACAGATAAAATGTTTATAATCTTCCTCACAAAAAGCTTTTGATGTAACAGATTTAATTTTCTGGTGGCAAGCATTGTTAATCTTAATTTTGAAGCAACATTGTTTAGGTGAAAGGTTTAACAGTTCTTAACTTCTATTCATGGGTTATACATAAATATGGATCCTCATGAATTCTCACATGTCTATCTAGTCTTTTCTAGTGTGCTTGTGATGAATAGAGGCATGTTGTTGTATAATTATTGAAGACAGAGTTAAAACTGTTGAGGCAAATATTAATACTGCTAAGGATAATTTGTACTGCTAGGCAAAAGAGGTCGGGACACTAAGATACCTCAGTCTGGTGGTCCCCCTATAAAGGTTGGTGATGAGGCTGTCCATAAGGAGTTGGGTGACAGAATGGAAAGGGCTGCCACTACTGCTTCTAGCTTTGAAGCAGAGCAGGACAGTGGTAACATAAACTAAGACCCAATCCATGGCAACACTTAATGAGCTAAGTTCTTAAGGAATTGGCTCAGGTAGTGGTCCCAGGTGCCAAGAAACCACATTGGGGATGTAGATGCTCAAACTAGGTTTGAGGCTGCATCTAAAAGTCCAATGACCCACCTCTCTCAAGAGTTAACACACTTGGAAGTGGGGAGGACAGTATGAAACTAAAAGAATTGATGGCACCTTGTACAAAATTGTCTGATAATTGAGAGATTTTGGTGAGCATAAAAGAAAAGAGAGAAGTTGTGAGCCAAAAACAGAAAGAGAGATGTGTGCTTAAAAACAGAAAGAGTGAATTGGTGAGCAAAAAGAATTAAGAGATATTGTGAGTATAAAAACAGAAAGAGAGATTGTGAGAATCTACATTGGAATGAGCTTGGAGTTAATACTGCTTGGCATAAACTTAATACTGCCAGTATTAAGTTAGTGCTGCCAGGCATATCTTTATACTGCTGGGTGATGTTAATACGGCTAGGCTTAAAGTTAGTACTGTTAGGCTAAACTTAGTACTGCTACATTACCGTTAGTACTGTTTGAGGCATAACATAATTTTCTTATTTTATTATAGCCGTTGAGATATTTCCGCCAACAACATAGCCTATAGGGTTTGACTAATTGGAAATTCATGATCTTTCTATAAATTAGTAAGATTTCCTCAAGATAAGATCAAATTTCATTCAGTCGGTCAAATTACAACCCTAAGTGCTCACAATATAATCTAATTAACTTTGGCCAAGCTTTCCATAAACACATTCACGAGCTCATCCCCTAAGTATTATTCATATTTCTTAATCACATGGATATTTGGAGTTTTGCGACAAGCATAACATGGTGGCCTACTTACAGAAGTCTGAAGGAAGTGAAGGGTTTCATCAGATCATTGATTTTCTGAATGCTAGTCACATCCAGTATGCCCTCACAGAGAATCCAACAATATATGTTTCCTTTATTAAGCAATTTTGGAGAACAGCTACTGCTGGAACAAGTGCTAATGGAGAGGTAGAACTAACTGCTACAATTGATGGACAAGTTAAAACTATTACTGAAGCCTCTCTAAGAAGACATCTAAAGTTGGAGGACAATGGTGGTGTTACTACTCTACCCAATTCAGAAATATTTGAGCAACTTGCTCTAATGGGGTATGTGACTGATTCTGATAAACTCACTTTTCAAAAGGGTCATTTTTCTCCTCAGTGGAAGTTTCTAATTCATACTATCCTCCACTGCTTAAGCCCTAAGAAAACTGCTTGGGAGCAGTTTAGTAGCAATATAGCAACTGCTATAATTTGCTTGGCCACAAACAGAACTTACAATTTTTCAAAACTAATTTTTGATGCTATGATTAAGAATCTGGAAAACCCACACAAGTTTTTGATGTACCCAAGATTTATCCAAATCTGTTTAAACAAGCAAAAGAGACTCCTTCAACCCCACACACAAACATATCCTACTCCTATCCTTACACAGAAAGTCTTTAGTAATATGAAGAGGGTTTCAAGGGGTTATTCTGGAATAGATTTTGCTTTATTTCCTACTATGATCAGTGCACCTGAAACTTCTCCATCCAGAATAACATCTTCACCATCATTATCACCCCAAACACATACACCAGTCAGTACCCCATCAACCTCACAACCACCAAACACTCAACCCACACCTGATGCAGAGGAGGCTGTTCCAATGCCCCATGAATCACCTCTCCACAGTGTTCACTCACTTGGACGTGATGAGGGTAGTCTTTCACTTAATGAATTGACGGATTTGTGTACCTCTTTGTCTAAGAAGGTTGAAGGTTTGGAATCTGAATTGAAGCAGACAAAACAGACATATAGTACTGCTCTTACAAAGCTCATTTTAAGAGTGAAGAAGTTAGAACAGATTGTGAAGGCAAAGAACATCCTAGAAGAAGGGTTTAGAGGTGGTGAAGTCTGATGATGAAGAAGACTTGAAGGAACCTTCCAACAAGGGAAGAGTTAGGATTGAATGAGCTGACAATGGAAGCGGAATTTCTTTAGTTCCTCCACATGCTGTAAATGAGGGGAGGAATGATGATACTCGGATTTATGATCTACTAGCAAAGCAATTAGGAGTGTTTAGTGCAGTTACAGCTCTTGCAGATGCAACTAAAAGAAGAAGAAGTGTTGAAACTGCTCAAACTTACACCAGAAGAAGAAGATCTATTAGTACTGGCAGTGGTAGAGTTAGTACTGCCAGTAGAACAGTTAGTACTGCTGATGTTAGTACTGCCAGTGAATTAGGTAGTACTGCTGGTGTAAAGGCAAAAGACAAAGGGAAAGCAATTATGCAAGAATCTGAGCCTCCAAAGAAAGTCAAAAAGAGGGTTCAAGTGCAGATGATTATGGATGAAGAGTTAGCTAAGAAAGGGTTTGAGGAGGAACAAGCAAAATACATGGCAGAACAAGAACAAGAAAGGATTAAATTTGAAGCAGCTCTTGAACTTCAAAAATAGTTAGATGAAAGGGAAGAAGTTACTGCTAAACCTACTCAAGCTCAGCAAATTGACTGGAGTGATCCTGCAATGTTAAGATACCATGCTCAGCTGAATAGACCATACTCTGTAGCTGAAGTTAGGAAGAACATGGTTATGTACTTGAAGAATCAGGGTGGATACAAGATAAATTATTTCAAGGGAATGAAGTATGAAGACATTAGACCTATATTTGAAAAAGTATGGGATCAAATTCAATCCTTTGCACCCATGGATTCTAAAAAAGAAAAAGATAGTGAAAAGAAAGGAAGCAGGAAGAAATCACTTGCAAGGAAAAGAGCAGGTGAAAAGCAAAGTGAAGAAAGTACAAAAAGGCAAAAGATAGAAGATGATGTAGAGAAGGAAGAACTTAAAGCCTATTTGGATCTGGTTCCAAGAGAAGAATTTGCTATGGAAATTGAATCTTTAGCTACTAAGTATCCAATAGTTGATTGGAAGACTCATGTCCTGATAGAAAACTTCATGTATTATCAAATCTTCAGGGCAGATGGAAGTTCCAAGAATTACAAGATCTTCAGTGAGATGCTTGATGATTTTGACAGACATGATGTATTAGACTTACACAGGCTAGTTAAAGCAAGGTATATGACATCAAGTCCAGAAGGTTATGACTTAATGCTTTGGGGAGATTTGAAGATCCTATTTGAGCCTGATGAAGAAGATGAAGTCTGGAGGAATCAACATGAATACAATTTGATAAGCTGGAGACTATTTGATTCATATGGAATTCATATGTTGTTGATGAACAATGAAATTTCCATTCACATGATGATAAAGAAGAAGTATCCACTTATTCAAGAAATGCTATCAAAGATGTTAAGCAGAAAACTAAAGGTTGATCATGAAAATGATATGACAACTGAACTTCTAAGGTTTATAAGGTCACAAGTATAGAAGTAGAAGAATGTTTGTAAGAATCCTCAATAGTGCAGTTTAGAAGATTACATACAGAAGAAACTTGAGATTTGATGGTAAATCACAAGTTTAGGGGAGGATTGTTAGGATTCAGAGCTTCTACACTTAGTACTACTAGTAATAGTTAGTTAGTACTACCAGTATAGTTAGTATTGTTAGTATAATAGTTAGTACTGTTAGTTATATAGTTAGTACTGCTTAAGTGATATGCATGAGTTATATTAGGAATAGATATGCATGTAACACTTTAGCGGGTTTTGGAAGCCTAATTAGGGTTTTCCTTAGTGTATAAAAAAGGTACCCTACGGCATAAGTTAGAGATTAATCAATTCATAAAAGTAAGTTATTCTGCAACCTACGCAGAATATTTGCAATCAAATATATTCAAAGTTTATGTTTACATTGTTTCCTTCTAGTATTACAAGATAAGATTTCCGCATAACTTGTAGTATCTAATCAAATTTCTCATATAGATATTTTGAATCATTCAAGTTAACTAACCATAACCAATTCATAGTTCTCATTTATTTTGGTAACTAAACGCACTATTTAGATCACTATGCGGTGTTTGGCAAAGGCACCCTTTGGGGCAACTTCTTGTAGTTATTGATAATCTCAAGGTCTCGGAGTCATGAGCTTAGGGCAAAAATATTGTTTTCCAAAATAAATTGTACTCTTGCAATCATTACACTTAATGTGTATAACAACGTAACCATATTGATCTTATATTCAAACTGTTTAACACAAACCATGAATTTCTCTCATCCTTTGTGTTGACTTCTTATCATTTTTTATCTTAGGATAACTGAGCATCTTATGGCACGGGAGTGCACAGACTTGAATTTGGCAAAACTGTTATCATCAAACTTTATGTTTTCATGGTAGATATTTAGGACCACTGATTGTAAATAACACGGATGAAATAATGAATGATAACTTATCTTTTGAAAATGTCTCTTTTGAGTCGATTTTTAATAATTATGACTGTGTACTATGAAATAAAACCTCAGATTAGCTTCCTCTGCTATATTCAAAAATGGGGTGTTTATAGATTGGTATCAAGAGCCACGGTTATAGAGAACAAGGTTGAAACCTTAACTATAACTACTTTTCTTTTTTCCATCCAAGAAAGTCCTCCGTGCCACTACATCTCCCGAATAGTATGTAAAGTACATAACTATTATACTATTATATAAATAACTTATGTTATTTACCACTGGGTTGTTAACAGAGTGATGTCTTCTCCCAACCACCCTACTTCCGATATTGAGGATGCTTTTTCCTCTAACTTTCCGGACTATATCCCGGCTTCACCAAACTATGTCCCAGCTTCACTAGGAAAAACTTATTCTAGCTCTTCAAATAACTCATTTGGTTTAGTTCCAATAGCTTCACCAACTCTTTCACTTTTTCATGATGACCCCTATATGAAGGTCATGCATGCATACTATGCTAAAGAATCACCTATTCTACCACCAACTATTGTGCCTCCATCTTCAATGCTATCTCCAATGTTTAATCCTCAAGAATTCTTTCTTCCTGAGGAATTATTGCCACTTAAGAAACGAGGTCATGACCGATCATCCTCCTCTACTTCTGCCCTACCTCAAGCATTTGAGATAGGAGAAAGCTCTCGTAAGACAAGTCTGGAACGTCACGAGGAGCAAATTGAGGAAATTTTGAATCACCTAGATGAACTCTCTCTCGACCGCATTGTTAGTCCTTGGACAACTCGAACTGTGAAGAGCTTACTCACCCGGATAGGGATAATTAGTCCCAATAGACATATTTATTCACTCGCGCTCCCTCAACTGGTCCTCCGGTCAAGAAATTTAATCAGTTCAGATATTTCGGGCCAAATAGTGGTCAAAAACTTACTTAGAAAACCCGTAAACAGGAAATCTCAGTAATAATACTTTGTGTCCAATTTTAAAACACAATCAATGTTTCTCACCCCCAAGTTATAAAACTTTATTTAAAAGAGTAATAAGAGTGGGCTATGAACTACAATATGCGAGTGTGGATCTCAAAAGGGATCAAATCAAGTGAAAATGAATACCGGTCCTAGCGACAAAACTAGCAGATAGTTGTCGTTTAAGAATAATGAACAAACGAATAACGCTTAATGCCAAGTACAGATTATCCGAGCATGAGTAGACACGGCGTATCCTTTTCAAAACGTACTTTCGAAAGTTATAAGTTTTGACAAGTCTCGACACTTTGAAACATCTTCGAAAATATTTCGTCTTTTAGCGTATTTTGTCTTTTAGTGTATTTTGTCTTTTTAGTGTATTTTGTATTTTAGTGTATTTCATCTTTTAGTGTCGTCTTTTAGTGTATTTCGTCTTTTAGTGTATTTCATCTTTTAGTGTCCCGACACATCAACGTTGACTCAATAACTAAAAATGTTGACCTAAACTCGACACTTACGTTTTTCTACATTTTATCATAAGTTTGATAATAAAAGTATATTTTCGACGCTTTTATAAAGTTTATGAAATTTCGGCATGACCTTTCTAAAAATATCGACTTTCCATTTTTATCAACCTCGACACGTGAAAATATCCGTTTTACAAAAGTACATCTTTTATTGACTCGAAAGAATATCCGATCTATTTTCGACAACACCTCAAATATCGCAACAAATCCGTTCTAAACCTAAACCTCTTCGACATTCAATTTACGCTTCCAACAAATCCAACATCTAACTTAATCTCTTCGCCAACAATATTTAAACTTAATATACGATAAATCTTAAATAAACGATATAGCCGTAATAATAGCAATATATATATATCAACACAGTCACAACGAACTTTTAAACGCAAAAGTACAACTACTTTTTATGTTCTTCTATTTCTGATTAAAAATATTAGACTTTGAGACTTGTAGTTTTATTGAAAAATAGATAATGATTTTCACAGCGGTCCGCTTTGTACACCTTATTCAGAATGATCATACGAATGCAAAAGTACAACTTATTTATGAAAAAGTAGAGATGACTTACACGAAAACGCGATGAAAGATGAATAGAAACTAAGAACAACCCAAATGTTGTTTTATAAAATACCCGGATGAAATAACAATCAACTCGAATAATATATCTTCAAATGTAAATTATTGAAAATGAAAATTGTATGATTTTTGTAAGAGTTTGTGTTTGTTCGTGTGTTTTAGGGAGAGAGAGTGCAAGAGAATTGTTTTTGGTGTGTGTAGGATGAACGAATATGAAATATAAGATATTAACTCAAGTTATATGACCAAGTTTCAGACACACACATATATGTGTGTGCCGTTAGGTTGGGGGGACAAGAAATAAGGGACCAAAATGATCCACCTATCAAAGGTTAGTTAGGACAAATGTGGTTGCTAGGATCATGGAAGCTTGTCTAGGAATTTCAAATAAGAAAAATGGTATCCCATGGTGCTTGGATGGTGGTTTGGACGTGTAGGTAAGCCACAAGGGGGGACCAAAATGGTTTCCAACTTTCTAGGGAACTAGTGCTCAAAGATGAATTAATTAACCAAGCATGCATGCACAACAAAGTATAGATAAATTCCACGGAACACGTAGATAACAAAATGAGTAACGGCATCACGATAAATTATGAAATTTTAAATATTGCTTAAAAACATAAAAACGCGGCTATTGCCAAAATACTACAACGTTTGGTGCCCCGGTTCGCTCCCGGTGATGATTCTCAGATAATAACGGAACAACTTCCCGGTTAAACGGTAAAGCTAAACGAAACTTTTAAAATTCAAATTACTACACGGAAACGGCTAATTTATTAAACGGAAATTCTCGGGTTGTCACATTCTTTCCCCGTTAAAGAAGCTTTGTCCTCAAAGCTTAGGACGCAACCTCTGCCGCGGGTGCAGAGTTGGTAAAAAGGTGCGGGTATTTCTTTTGCATTTGATCTTCACGTTCCCAGGTGAACTCAGGACCTCTCCTGGAGTTCCAGCGCACTTTGACAATCGGAATACGACTCTGCTTCAGACGCTTGACCTCACGGTCCATGACCTCGACAGGTTCTTCGATGAAATTCAATTTGTCGTCAACTTGGATCTCATCCAATGGTATAGCAAGCGGTTCATCAGCCATGCATTTCTTCAACTTCGAGACGTGAAACGTACTATGAACTCTACTCAACTTCTCTGGGAGTTCTAGACGATAGGCAACGGTTCCTACTTTGGCAATGATCTTAAAAGGTCCAATATAACGAGGGTTCAACTTTCCCCGTTTGCCAAAACGTATCACTCCTTTCCAAGGAGATACTTTCAACAAGACCTTATCTCCTACTTGAAACTCAAGAGGTTTTCGTCGTACGTCGGCATAACTCTTTTGACGATCACGGGCGGCTTGGATACGGCTCTTGATTTGAACTATTTTCTCGGTTGTCTCGTGGATGATCTCTGGGCCAGTGAGCTGACTATCTCCAACTTCAGCCCAGCAGATAGGTGACCGACACTTGCGCCCATACAACGCCTCGAACGGAGCAGCCTTAATGCTGGTATGGTAACTATTATTGTACGAAAATTCTACCAACGGTAAGTGTTTATCCCAACCTTTTCCAAAGTCGAGTACACAGGCACGTAACATGTCTTCCAATGTTTGAATGGTTCTCTCACTCTGACCATCGGTCTCTGGATGGTAAGCTGTACTCATATCTAATCGAGTACCTAATGCTTTATTAAGGGACTTTCAAAAACAAGCTAGTCTGGTCTTAAAAGCCCTTCCGGATTTAGCTTTTCTTCCAAATAAGTTATGGTATTTAAGGAGTGGATTTTTGAGTGAAATAAGTGTCACACCCCCAAACAGGCCCTAGACAGAATACGTGTCCGGAGGCGTGATGCTCCTAGATATCTCAAGTACAAAGCATAAAGAACGACCTCTATGGTTACGTTTTAAAAATAAACACCATTGCATACATTTAAAATAATAATAAGTTTTACATCGATCAAATTAAAAGGTTTGGTTGAACAACCAAAACCAGACGGTTTCTGATATTCTATCTTAACCTTAGCACATGTTAAACACTTGCTGACATAAGTGGCGATTTCCGCTTTCATGTTGGGCCACCAATACAGCTTCTTAAGGTCTTGGTACATCTTGTCCGATCCAGGATGGATGGAATACTTTGACTTATAAAATCATTAATAAGATATTTTTTAACTGCGCGACTTAATGCATAATCAGGCCCTTAACTCTCCTGGAAACACGAAATTCCAAACTTCGTTTGTTCAAACATAATGTTCCGTCAGCACGAGGTTCTAATTTGTTGATCATGCCATGCAGATCTTCGTTGATGAAGTTCTCTTCCTTTCTGGCTTCCGATTGAGCACTCAAAATCTGCTTAGGTAGGTTTAACCCTATAGTCATAACTAAGGCTCGAACTCGTAGCGGCTTACTTCTTTCCTTTTGACTCAGGGCATCAGCCACCACGTTTGCCTTTCCTGGATGATATCGAATCTCACAGTCGTAGTCGCTCAACAACTCTAACCAACGTCGTTGTCTCATATTCAGCTCATTCTGATCGAGAATGTGTTGCAAACTCTTGTGATCAGTGAAACCTATCAATGCACTTTTTTTGTACCGTACAGTTCAGTATCTCACATCATCCAAGCAAACACTACTGCACATGCTCTAGGCGTTCGTGTGTATAGGTCTTCTCGTTGTACTTGTAAGTTGGGGGATAGTAGGCTTATGACAGGCTCCTTTGCATCAAAACTGCGCCCAACCCTTTATGTGAGGCATTGCAATATACCACGAAGTTCTCACTTCCCTCTGGTAAGGCCAAAATCGACACACTATACAGTTTCTGCTTCAACAACTAAAATGCAGCTTCTGCCTTTTCTCCCTAATTAAACTTTACATTTTTCTGAGTTAGTTTCGTCATAGGTCTAGCGATTTTTGAAAAACCTTCGATAAATTGTTGGTAGTAACCAGCCAAACATAAAAATTGACAGATCTTGGTTGGTGTCTTGGGTGACGCCCAATCCTTGATTGCCTCAATTTTCACGGGATCAACATGAATGCCTTCACTATCAAACACATGACCAAGAAATTATACCTTCGACAGCCAAAACTCACATTTTGAGAACTTGGCGTACAATTCCTCCTCCTTTAATAACTTCAAAATCAACTTAAGGTGTCCTTTGTGCTCCTTTCTGCTCTTGGAGAGTAGATCAAAATTATCAGCGTATATATAAACACAATCACGGTTCTATCCAGATACAGTTTGATTACACGATCATCAAATCATGAATTAAATTGCCGGTGCGTTAGTCAATCCAAACGCTTTTACTTGGGAAACTCGTTAGTGCTCCTAGCGAGTCTAATTGCTGTCTTTGGAATGTCTTCTCATAAACTCTGAGGTTGGTTGATAACCTAGGACTCAGGTCGATGTTGTGTAGACTTATGATCCTTAGCAATTGTCACAAATCAAATCATCAATTCTCGGAAGTGGGTATCAATACTTCACCGTAAGCTTGTTTAGTTCACGGTAGTCGATACACATCCGAAAAGACCATCTTTCTTCTTGACAAACAAAATCGGTGCTCCCCAGGGTGAGGAACTCGGTCTTATAAATCCTCAATCAGAAAGCTCTTGCAACTGAGTAGACAACTCTTGCATTTCGGCTGGTGCTAATCGATACGGGGCTCGTGCTACAGGTGCAGCACCGGGGACTAAGTCGATTTAAAATTCAACTTGTTGAGCATTATGAGGTGGACAATCCAGGCAAATCTTCGGGAAAAGTCTTTCGGAAATTTCACGGTACGATTGCAGTCCTCAAAGTCGCTTCTCCTCGAATTATACTAGTCCTTCTTGTCTGTAACCTGCGCTAGGTAGACTGACATCCCTTCTCATATATACTTCATGGGTTTCATATTACAACGATATGATCTTTTCTGCTTACTTTCATTGTTCGTAGTTTATCACCTCTGATTATTCAACACCTCATTCCATTTAAGGATTACGAACGACTGTTCTCGTCACAAACGATCAACGCGTGGTACTTCGCCAACCAATCCATACCGATGATGACGTTCGAAGACTACCAAGTTTTCCGGGCATTCAGATCTATGACTCGTAACGGATATGGGGGGGGGGGGGGGGGGGGATACCTAATAATCCTAACGTGCATCTCTCTATGAGATCGGATTATTGTTTCTGTAGTTCTTCCTTCGGCAAGTTCTACAGGCCATAAACTAGTGTCTATAGTGGATGGTGCATACTTCAGCAAAAGCACTATTAGTAGTCGACACAAATCTTTTTTCGGGCGCCCCCGAATCGATTATCTTAGTAGCTAAGCAGTAATTAGGAAGAAATACCCGTGACTACATTGGTATCAGGGTTTGTTTTCTCACCGATGGCGTAGGCCCTGGCTGTAACTCGGTTACCTCCAGTAATGGTTTCCAATCTTGGGTTCAATCTTGTTTCTAGTATGGTTTCCACGTTATGACCTCCTCACCCTAGGATAATCCTTCCTCAATTGTTCACGGTTCTCCCCACTACTCATATAACCCAACCATTACCCTGCTGTTTTCCATACTTCTGGCTACCTGGAGGGTTTGGGGTTAATAGAGTACCATACTATCACATAGTCAGTTGCCCAACCTTCTTAATGTTTCACCAACCTTACTTAGTACTCAACTACTCTTGGTGCTTATCACTGCACTTGTTTGAAGTAGGGGATGAATAACCATCTTTCCCATTTATTTCTTTTGTCCCTGACAGTTAGGGCTTTGGCACACATTTTTGCACCAAGTATTTTTTTGTCTCTTGAATGGCGGTGTTGACATCGATTATCCTACTTGGGTTACTTTCCATCTATTCTCTTATTCTCTGTACTCTTGCAGCTAACCACTGTGCGTTTTTCCATCAAAATGCGTTTAGCATGCGGTTTACGGACATTCTTAGAGTCTAGCCGAATTTCGCAGCAATCACATTTCCTCTGAATGTTGTTCTGGTTTAATCCTCCATATAGAACTTCTTTTATACTATATAAGCTTCATCAGGGTCATTCTAGTACACACAAAATCAACTCCCTTGAAACCTTTGAGTGTAAGTAGTCAAGTCATTACCTTTCACGCGGTCAGATTCCACTATTCAGTCTCCATCTTTGGGATTTCTATTCCCTGGAGCAGTACCTTCTGTCATCAACCTGTATAATTCCAGCCCAGTATGGACTCATATTGCTATCAGCATCAACACCAATTGTTCTCTTATAAGAGTTCCACCAGGTCAAAGCTCTATCCTGCAGTGTGCATGTAGCATATTCCACTTGGTACTTCGATGGGACATTTGAACTTTTATATTAAAGACACAGTCTCCATTTTGCTCGACCAGCGGGTTCAATTGACAAACGCCTTCAGTTGCTGAGATAAAATTATGTGGCTTGCCCTTCAAGAAGTCTTTGGAGCTAAGGCACTCTCTAGCCTTGGCATTTAAAACCTTCATTCGTTCATACTCGATGATGTCCCATTTTTATTTCCATTTTCATTTTCCATTCCCTCCATTTCATTTCCTCCATTTCCTCCATTTCTATTTCCTCCTCGTTTACCCCTATTCCCATTCTCTTCCAATCTCTTTCTTTCCATTTCCTTGTTTCTCGCCTTCTTGTTATCCCCCATTCTTCATTCAGTGGGTTTCAAGGGTCATTTTGGCTTCACGAGCCTCATCTCAATTCTGCTACTCGGGCGGGTAACCAATTCTTAACCTCTCATGGAGTCTCATGGACGCTCCCGATAGGTGTTAGGCATCTTACTTTATACATATCAACATAACACGCGATGTAGATTTATAGGTGTTGCGAGATCACACTAACTGGTATAAATAAAAATTATTTGAGTTTAATCACATAGGAAAATTTCTAATGATCGTATATATTCACGGAATTCCCAGTAAGGCATGACGCTAAGTGCATAAGTAAATAATATTCGTGACATCATTATCATAGATAAATACAGTTTCATCTCATCGAACATTAGTGATCTACATCACATTGTAGTTCAATAATAGAAAATAAGGAGTTTCTTACAATAACGGTCGCTTAATTAGAGCTACTGATCGATAACACTATTGAACACATCTAAGGACGATAGCCCATTGTGCTTACTAGCACACGCCCGAGTATGCCAACTCTCAATCGATCATTAAAATCAAAGTCGTATGTATTGTCGCAGTCTTCTCTGCTATATGTGACATGGCCGCGCTGGTGTCTCGGTCAACTCTTGACTTCAACACTCGCTACGGTTCCTAGCTGAGCCTCTTGTTATCCCTCTCTAACTCAGCATATCTCTCAGTCATGCAGTGACTGCCGACTACAACCTTAACACATTCCTATGTCCCTGTCACTATGAACTCCTCTCTATGACCTGTATACGATGGACTAGGATGGTTGTGTTGATCACCTGGAACTCATGAACTAAATCTAAATGTCTCATACGTACCCTCCACTGCTCTCTCCTCTGAGCAGGCTAAGAGATAACCTCTGGTACACAATGGAGGTGTATCTTCATCGTCACTAACCACAAAATTCGGGTCTTAATACTCGTTCAAAATCATCATTCCACCTCTTAAATCAGTCCCTTATAGGACAATAGATGCTCAAAACTCTCATTCCCTCGCGTTAACTCCCAATCTTATCCTCAACTGTCATGATTATGTAATCTTACAATCTGCACCAAATAACACAAATATACCTAACTCTCTTAGGCAAATGGTATCATTTGCAGCACAGACAGGAGATAAAACTCGGTTAATATGTGTTTAATGCAGATACAGGGATGCCTAGGGGACCTACGTCTCCTGCTGTGAGCTAGGCCTCGGATAAAGTACATCGGCTATCAGGAGAAGAATGATTGAAAATGAGTGTCTCCGAGAAGAATCTGAGAAGCTCCGAATGAATAAATCTGATTTGATGCTATGATGATGATCTGAAGAAGATTCTCGACTGAATCATCTGGAGAATAATATTCTGATGAGAATGATCGTACAGATGGTCTCACAGCAAGTTGTCTGAAAACAGGTAACGGCCTAACCCTCTTTCCTCGCAGAATAGTCATTATTTGGATCGGGCCTGTTGTTAAGAGGTAGCGGTTACGGCCTGACACATGGGGAATAGGATGGTCAGTGCTAGATTCATAACATCGATCGACGTGGTAGGACAGGTAGTCTCTGAGTAAGTAGAAGAAGGTAATCTCAGTGAAAGGCGTCCATTGGGTAGGTGATGGGTTGGTGTATATTGGTGAATATCAATGTTTGTGGTGTATCATCGATGTATAAACTGGTAAGGGTAGCTGGTAATGGTGGTTTTGGTTGATGATGGATCCTCGGATGGGATGCAGGACTCTGCATCACAAATGTAGGTGCGAAAATCAGGGAGGGCGCACTCGGTGTAGTAATATTCTTTTGGGGAATGGTTGTATAGTAGCGTGCTATGATAGGTTGTCTCTGTGGGTATCACTGTATAGTGTCAGTCTGAGTAGAGGGGTGAATATTCATGGTGTTGTGTGGGATTAGTGGTAGGGATGGTAACCGAACAAGAATAACTCATCAGCAGGTGTCCCCACGCTTACCCTCAGATGAGTCGAAGAAAATCGACGATAATGAAATAGAACTATGACCTGCCACAAGCAATAGGTTTATATAATCATCTTTATATCACATGCATGATGAAACATATGAAATGGGTGAGTATGGGTAAATACTTTGAATGAATGTCAAAATGAACGAATTATGAGCGGAAGTCGATCGAGTAGGCCATGATGGGATGAAATAAGGAATACCATCTAGCATATTAGATTATACTTAGTATTTAATACGTCTATTATCTACCGTGTATTTATTTATGCATATTCGTTACTTGTAAAAATCACCGTTAAGGGACATAATCAACGTTTAAGTATTCCTTACTGGTATAGTCCAGACTTGTTTATACTACCTAGTTCTCTATAGAACCTTGGCGCTTCCGATACCAAATATCACCACACCCCAAAGGGGGCCCTTAGACGGAATACTGTGGTCCGGAGGTGTGACACTCCTAGATATCTCAAGTACAAAACATAAAGAACGACCTTTAAGGTTATGTTTTAAAAATAAACACCGTTGCATACATTTAAAATAATAATCAGTTTTACATCGATCAAATTAAAAGGATTTAAAAGACAATACGTGAAAGCTTAAATGAGTTCAACAACGGTATTTAAAGACATAGATAAATTCTTGGTTAAACCGGTACAGCGCATAATAGACTTCACATAAGTCAAGCAACGACATCCATGCTAAGCACCTGAGAACAAAACATGCTTAAAATGTCAACATAAAATTGGTGAATTCATAGGTTTAGTTCAAAACGGTGTTATAGTGGTCCACCTATTGGTTTAAAAAGTATGCGACTGTTTTACAGATACAACTTACACATAAAGAGGTATTTAGTTGACACTAAGCTCAGGACTCCGAAGCTAATTCTGAACGTTGCATTATAATCATGCAATAACATGAATTGCTTTGCCTTCCAGGTAGATTTGTCCGACCAAAGATACCACCTCACTAGATTCGACATGAACATATATCCGTTAGTCTTGTACAACTCGAACTAGTGAGCGCTACTCACCCGGATAGGGATAATTAGTCCCAATAGATCTATTTATTCAATCGCGCTCCCTCAACCGGTCCTCCGGTCAAGAAAATAACAGTTCATGATAGTTCGGGCAAATAGTGGTCTAAACGCTACTTAGGCAACACGTAAACAGGGAAATCTCACGTATAATACTTGTGTCCAATTTTAAAAACAAGCAATATTTCTCACCCCAAGTTATAAAACATTTATTCAAGAAACGAGTAAAAGAGTGGGCGCTATGACTCACATTTATGCGGTAGTGGATCATTAAGGAATCATTCAAGTGAAAATGAATCCTCTACGGTGAGCGACATCCTGAACATATTGTAGGTCAGTTTAAGAATGATGTACAACGAATAACGCTTAACGCAAGAACTGGTCATCCGAGCACGAGTAGACATGACGTATCCCTTTTTAAAACGTACTTTCGAAAGTTATAAGTTTTGACAAGTCTCGACGTTTTGAAACATCTTCGAAAATATTTTGTCTTTTAGTGTATTTTGTTTTTTAGTGCATTTTGTCTTTTAGTGTATTTCGTCTTTTAGTGTATTTTGTCTTTTAGTGTATTTTGTCATTTAGTGTTATTCTTCTTTTAGTGTATTTTGTCTTTTAGTGTATTTCATCCTTTAGTGCATTTTGTCTTTTAGTGTCCCGACACATCAACGTTGACTCAATAACCAAAAATGTTGACCTAAACTCGACACTTAACGTTTTTCTACATTTTATTATAAGTTTGATAATAAAAGTATATTTTCGACGCTTTTATAAAGTTTATGAAATTTCGGCAAGACCTTTCTAAAAATATCGACTTTTCATTTTTATCAACCTCGACACGTGAAAGTATCCGTTTTACAAAAGTACAACTTTTATTGACTCGAAAGAATATCTGATCTATTTTCGACACCTCCTCAAATTTCGCTAACAAATCGTTCTAATCAAACCTCTTGAATTAAATTTATGCTTTCAACAAATCCAAATTAACTTATCTCTTCGCCAAACAATATTTTTAAATTAATATACGATAAATCTTGAATAAACGATATAGCCGTAATAATAGCAATATATATATATCAACACAGTCACAACGAACTTTTAAACGCAAAAGTACAACTACTTTTTATGTTCTTCCATTTATGATTAAAAATATTAGACTTTGAGACTTGTAGTTTTATAGAATAATAGATAATGATTTTCACAACGATCCGCTTTGTACACCTTATTCGGAATGATTCATTACGAATGCAATGTACAACATACTATGAAAAAGTAGAGATGCTTACAAGAAACGCGATGAAAGATGAATAGAATCTAAGAACATACAAATGTTGTTTTATAAAATACACGGATGAATATAACAAATCTACTGAATAATTATCTTCAATAATTGTTATTATTGAAAATGAAAATTGTATGATTTTTGTGAGAGTTTGTGTTTGTTCGTGTGTTTTAGGGAGAGAGAGTGCAAGAGAATTGTTTTTGGTGTGTGTAGGATGATACGATAGCATGAAATACTAAGATATTAAATCAAGTTTTAATGACCCAAGTTTCTGGACGACACATCATAATATGTGTGCTGCGTTTAGGTTGGGAGGGGACAAGAAATAAGGGCACCAATGATTCACACTATCAAAGGTTAGTTTAGGGTACAAATGTGGTTGCTTAGATCATGGAAGCTTGTCTAGATTTTCAAAAAGAAAATGGTTCCTTGGTGCTTGGATGGTGGTTCTGGTGTGTAGGTAAGCCACTAGGGGGGACCAAATGGTTACCAAACTTTATAGGGAAACTAGTGCTCACAAAGAGAATTAATTAACTAAGCATGCATGCACAAACAATGTATAGATATAAATTTCCCAGGAAAACGTAGATAACAAAAATGAGTAACGGCATCCACGATAAATTATGAAATTTTTTTAATATGCGTAAAACATAAAAAAACGCGGCTTATTGCCAAAATTCTACAAACGTTTGGTGCCCCGGTTCGCTTATCAGGCGCTTGATTTCAGATAATAACGGAACAACTTCCGGTTAAAGGTGTAAAAAGATTAACGAAACTTTTTAAATTTCAAATTACTACCACGGAAACGGTCTAATTTATTAAACCGAATTTTTTAGGTTGTCACCTTTTTCCCTAGTTCAAAGAAAGCTTTGACCTCACAGCTTAGGGATGCAACCTTCTGCTGCGGTGCAGAGTGGTTTAAAAGGTGCGGGTATTTCTTTTGGCATTTGATCTTCTACGTTCCAAGTAAACTCAGGATCCTCTCCTGGAGTTCCTGCGCCAAAACCTTTGACAATCAGATACTGACTCTACTTAGACGCTTATTGACCTCTACGGTCATGACCTCGACTATAGTTACTTCGATGAAATTAGTTTGTCGTCAACTTGGATCTCTTTCACATGGTTATAGCAGCGGTTCATCAGCCATTGCCTTTTCTTCAAACTTAGAGACATGAAACGTTACTATGAAACTCATACTCACTTCTCTGGGAGTTCTAGAAGATAGGCAACGGGTTCCTACTTGTGGCAATGAATCTTTTAAGGTCCAATATAACGACGGGGTTCAACGTTCACCGTTTGCCACAAAGCTTCATCAACTCCTTCCAAAGGAGATATTTTCACAAGTCCTTAATCTCCTACTTGAAACTTAAGAATGTTTTAGTCGTTACAGTCGGCATTACTCTTTTGTCGGTCGTTCATCGGGCGGCCTTGGATACGGCTTGATTTGAATTCTATTCTTTCGGTTGGTTCGTGGATGATCTCTGGGCCTAGTGAGTGACTATCTCCAACTTCAGCCCTTGCAGATTAGGTGACCGAACGTGCGCCCCCCATACATCGCTCGAACGGAAGCAGACCCTTATGCTGGTCTGTGGTAACTATATTGTAATGGAAAATTCTTCCAACGGTAAGTGTTTTTCACATAACCTTTTCCAAGTCGAGTAACAGGCACGTAATATATGTCTTTCCATGTTTTGCAATGGTTCTCTCATTCTGACCATCGGTCTCTAGATGGTAAGATGTACTCATATCTAATTGAGTACCTAATGCTTTATTAAGGGACTTTCAAAAACAAGCTAGTCTGGTCTTAAAAGCCCTTCCGGATTTAGCTTTTCTTCCAAATAAGTTATGGTATTTAAGGAGTGGATTTTTGAGTGAAATAAGTGTCACACCCCCAAACAGGCCCTAGACAGAATACGTGTCCGGAGGCGTGATGCTCCTAGATATCTCAAGTACAAAGCATAAAGAACGACCTCTATGGTTACGTTTTAAAAATAAACACCATTGCATACATTTAAAATAATAATAAGTTTTACATCGATCAAATTAAAAGGATTTAAAAGACAATACGCGGAAGCTTAAATGAGTTCAACAATGGTATTTAAAGACATAGATAAATCTCTGGTAAACCGGTACAGGCAAATAGACTTCACATAAGTCAAGCAACGACATCTATGCTAAGCACCTGAGAAAAACATGCTTTAAACGTCCAAACATAAGTTGGTGGAGTTCATTGGTTTAGTTCAAACTCGTTGTTTATTATAGTGGGACCCCAAGGTTTCAAAACGTATGCTTGGACAGTTATAACAGATTACAACTTTTCTAAAGAGGTATTTACGTTGCACTAGCTATGACACCGAAGTAATTCTGAACGTAGCAATTAACATGCCAAATGATTGCTTTGCCCTTCCTGGTGTCGACCAACAGACCACCTAACTAGATTCGGACATGACTTATATCCGTTAGTCTTGTTTGTACCAACTCAACTAGTGAGCGCTACTCACCCGAGATAGGGATAATTAGTCTCCCAATTAGATTATTTATTCAATCGCGCTCCCTCTCAAGCCGGTTCTCCTGTCAGAAATTAAGCGTTCATGATAGTATCTGGCACAATAGTGGTCTAAACGCTACTTAGGCAACACGTAAACAAGAAAAATCTCACGTATAATACTTGTGTCCAATTTTTAAACAAGCAAATGTTTTCTACCCAAAGTTATAAAAATTTATTTCCAAAAACTGATGTAAAGAGTAGGGCTATGACTCACATTATGCGAGTAGTGGATCAAAAGGAATCATCAACAGTGAAAATGAATCTCCACGGTACCTCAGCGATCAACCTAACTAAGTTGTCGTTTTAAGTATGATGTACAACGTATTAACGCTTAACGCTAAAGAGAACATATGGTTAATCCGAGCACGAGTAGACACGGCGTATCCCTTTTTAAAACGTACTTTCGAAAGTTATAAGTTTTGACAAGTCTCGACGTTTTGAAACATCTTCAAAAATATTTTGTCTTTTAGTGTATTTTGTTTTTAGTGCATTTCGTCTTTTAGTGTATTTCGTCTTTTAGTGTATTTTGTCTTTTAGTATATTTTGTCCTTTAGTGTTATTCGTCTTTTAGTGTATTTCATCTTTTAGTGCATTTCGGCCTTTAGTGCATTTTGTCTTTTAGTGTCCCGACACATCAACGTTGACTCAATAACCAAAAATGTTGACTTAAACTCGACACTTAACGTTTTTCTACATTTTATCATAAGTTTGATAATAAAAGTATATTTTCGACGCTTTTATAAAGTTTATGAAATTTCGGCATGACCTTTCTAAAAATATCGACTTTCCATTTTTATCAACCTCGACACGTGAAAATATCCGTTTTACAAAAGTACATCTTTTATTGACTCGAAAGAATTTCCGATCTATTTTCGACAACACCTCAAATATCGCAACAAATCTGTTCTAAACCTAAACCTCTTCGACATTCAATTTATGCTTCCAACAAATCCAACATCTAACTTAATCTCTTCGCCAACAATATTTAAACTTAATATACGATAAATCTTAAATAAACGATATAGACGTAATAATAGCAATATATATATATCAACACAGTCACAACGAACTCTTAAACGCAAAAGTACAACTACTTTTTATGTTCTTCCATTTATGATTAAAAATATTAGACTTTGAGACTTGTAGTTTTATAGAAAAATAGATAATGATTTTCACAACGATCCGCTTTGTACACCTTATTCGGAATGATCATACGAATGCAAAAGTACAACTTATTTATGAAAAAGTAGAGATGACTTACAAGAAAACGTGACGAAAGATGAATAGAAACTAAGAACAACCAAAATGTTGTTTTATAAAATACCCGGATGAAATAACAATCAACTCGAACAATATATCTTCAAATGTAAATGATTGAAAATGAAAAATGTATGATTTTTGTGAGAGTTTGTGTTTGTTCGTGTGTTTTAGGGAGAGAGAGTGCAAGAGAATTGTTTTTGGTGTGTGTAGGAAGAATGAATATGAAATGTAAGATATTAACTCAAGTTATATGACCAAGTTTCACACACACACACATACACATATGTGTGTGCCGTTAGGTTAGGGGGGGGGGACAAGAAATAGGGGACCAAAATGATCAACCTATCAAAGGTTAGTTAGGACAAATGTGGTTGCTAGGATCATGGAAGCTTGTCTAGGAATTTCAAATATGAAAAATGGTATCCCATGGTGCTTGGATGGTGGTTTGTACGTGTAGGTGAGCCACAAGGGAGACCAAAATGGTTTTCAACTTTCTAGGGAACTAGTGCTCAAAGATGAATTAATTTACCAAGCATGCATGCACAACAAAGTATAGATAAATTCCACGAAACACGTAGATAACGAAACAAGTAACGGCATCACGATAATCTATGAAATTTTAAATATTGCTTAAAAACATAAAAACACGGCTATTGCCAAAATACTACAACGTTTGGTGCCCCGGTTCGCTTCCGGCGACGATTCTTAGATAATAACGAAACAACTTCCCGGTTAAACGGTAAAGCTAGACGAAACTTTTAAAATTCAAATTACTACACGGAAACGGCTAATTTATTAAACAGAAATTCTCGGTTGTCACAATAAGCTTAAGCACTTAACAGTTTATATTGCTTTATAAAAACAGATTATATAAGAGCTTAAATGAGAGCTTATTAGAACATTTTAAAAGCATAACAATCACTTAATACTAAAAACAGAATTTGGCATAAACTTGAAATTTCATTAATCTTAAAAATGTTTTACAATACTTGAAAATACAATAAGCTGAATAAAAAGCAGTAAAAATACAATAAAGGAGCTATTCTAAAAACTACTTAAAAGCTACTTAAGACTCTTTTCCTCTGTGTGAAAACATACATACTTTATAGCCGTTTGAGAAGTCTTGGTCCTTTGAAGTGTGTTTCTTGTGTGAGAGAGTCAAAATCATCATCTAAGCCCTTCATTATGCTTGTTCCCCAAGTAGTATGATCGCAACCCTTGAATTGGTCTTTAATTCATCAACGAATGAGAAGCTAGGGGATTGTCAAGGTGGATTTATTGGCTTGTAAAGTGGGGTTGAAGTGGGAAAGTGATGGGTTTGTTTTGGGGTGCAGGGGTCGAGGGAAAGTGACAAATGAACAGTGTTTTTGGCTGGTAAATGGGTATGGGGTACTGTTTGTTTAGAGTTAACGGGTGTTAGGGACATGGGGACTAACGGTGAAATTATATAAGGACTAGCAGTGTTAGTCCTTAAGGACTAACGGTGTAAGGGATTTAAAGGGTGTATGGTTAAAGGTTATGTTAGGCTTATAAATGGGTCGGGTTAGGATTTAATAGGTTTTGGACTTTTTTAACTTATAAGGTTTATAGATAAGGCTTAATGGGCTGGCCCGACCCATTAAATGGGTGCGGGTTGGTCCATTTAAGATTTCTTCGGTTTCGGCTTTGTCTTTGACTTGTTGACTATTTGACTTTGACTTTTTGACTTTGACTTTTTCACGCTCTTTCCATTCCTGTGTTTGGTTTTGTCCTTTTGGCTTAATTTTGTGTCTTTTTGTCGATATCTGTTCCCTGCACAATATAAATGCAAAACACACAAATACAATGCATTTTTGATATGTTTTTAGTCATTTTAGGCTCGTTTTAATTGGTAAAAGGTATGTGTAATTAAGCACATACCACTATGTTACCTGCATAAGAGAAAACATACAAAAGCACACAAAAATAAAATAATTTTGTTGTTTTTTTAGGAAAATAAAATAGAGGAGGAGGGACTCCTCCACACTTAAACTAAAGCACGGGTTGCCTCCCAAGAAGCTCTTAATTTTGAAACGAGTCATTAGCTAGACTCATACTTATGGAGTTCATTCTTTAGAAAAGAAGGGAGTAAGTTCTTCCCTTGGGTCATTATCTTCTTCATGGCATAGTTTGAGTCGATGGCCGTTAACAATGAACGTTTTGCCATCTTTTCCATATAGTTCAACGTATCCCAATGGATATTGGTGTTTTACTGCATATGGTCCAAGCCATCGAGGTCTGAGTTTTGATTGTTTAAATTTGTATTTAGAATGAAATAGCAGCACTTTGTTTCCATGTTTAAACTCTTTTCTCAATTTGAGTTTTCTATTATGCCAGACTTTGGTTCTTGCTTTGCATAGACGAGAGTTTTCATAAGCTTGATGGTGAAATTCATCTAACTCGTGCAACTAAAACATTCTTTTCTCACCAGCGGCGATGAGATTAGGATTACAGTTTTTAAGGGACTAGTATGCATGGTGTTCTATTTCAAAAGGTAAATGACAGTTTTTTCCGTATACGAGTTTGTATAGTATGGTTTTGGTTGGTGTTTTATAAGCAGTTCGAAAGGCCCACAAAGCATCGTCGAGTTTCTTGACCAGATAGCTGGATTATCTTTCACAGTTTTTTCAAGGATTATTTTAAGAGCTTTGTTTATATTTTCAACTTGACCACTCGTTTGAGGGAGATAGGATGTAGAAAAACGGTGGTTTACTCAATATCTTTTCATGGTTTTTTCCATTATCTTATTGCAGAAATGAGTACCTCGGTTGCTTATGAGAGCTTTGGGCATTCCAAAATGGCAAAAAAGTTTTTTCAGGAATGAAATAACAACTCTGGCATCGTTGGTTAATAAAGCTTGAGCTTCGGCCCATTTGGATACATAATCTACAGCGAGTAAGATGTATTCGAATTTATATGATTTTGGGAATGGTCCCATAAAGTCAATACCCCATATGTCAATAATTTCGCATACTTAAATGTTGTTTAAAGGCATTTCATCACGCTTAGATATATTCCTTATTTTTTGACATGCTTAGCAAAGGCGAACAAGAGTATGAGCTTCTTTGATGATTGTTGGCTAGTAAAATCCTGAGTCCAAGACTTCTTTAGCTGTTGCGTTTGGTCTCTAATGTCCACCGGTTGGTCCATGGTGACATTGATCTAGAATGGTATGAGTTTCTGGTCCTGAGACACAGCGTCTGATCATACCGTCTGAACATACTTTGAAAAGGTAAGAGTCTTCCCAAAAGTAATTTTTGAGGTCGGAGAAGAATTTTTTATTTTGTTGGTATGTCATCTATTTAGGTATAATATTACCTACCAGATAGTTTGCAAAGTCTGCGAACCATGGTTCGTCTTTGATGGTTATTCCATAAGAGTTTCTCCAGGAAAGTTATCGTCGACTTCACTGTCATCACTCATCTCATCATTTTCAATCCGAGATAAATGGTTAGCGGCAACGTTTTCTATGCCTTTCTTATCTTTAATTTCTATATCGGATTCTTGTAAGAGCACAATCTAATGTATAAGACGTGGTTTAGTATCTTGTTTTTTAAATAGGTGTCTAAGAGCTGAGTGATCGGTGTAAACAATCATTTTGGATAATATCAGATAGGGTTGGAATTTGTCAAATGCGAAAACTACAGCCATCAGTTCCTTTTCAGTAACCGTATACTTTTGCTGAGCTGCATTGAGAGTTTTGCTTGCAATATAGATGAGGTGAAAGTATTTTCCATCTTTTTGACCTAAGACTGCTCCAACAGCGAAATCGCTAGCATCACACATTAGCTCAAATAAAAGATTCCAGTTTGGGCTCATGATCACAGGAGTATGTGTGAGTTTTTCTTTTAATGAATTGAAAGCTTGGTGACATTCATCATTAAATTCCAACGAAGTATCTTTTTCAAGCAACTTGGTTAGAGAACGAATAATTTTTGAGAAGTCTTTGATGAAACGTCGATAGAAACCTGCATGTCCTAAGAAACTTCTAATGCCTTTGACACTAGTAGGGGGTGGAAGTTTAGAGATTACATCGATTTTGGCTTTGTCAACTTCAAGGCGTGCACCGGACACTTTGTATCCAAGCACTATTCATTCTTTAACCATGAAGTGACATTTTTCCCAATTAAGGACAAGATTTGCATCTTTGCAACGTTGGAGTATTTTTTTGAGGTTATTTATGCAATGATTGAAAGAGTTTCCAAAGACGAAGAAATCGTCCATGAATACATTGACAGATTCTTCAATCATATCATGAAAGACAACTAACATGCACCTTTAGAAAGTAGCGGGAGCATTACATAAACCGAAAGGCATTCGCCTGTAAGCTTATGTTACGAAAGGGCAAGTGAAGGTTGTTTTTTCTTGATCCATAGGATCGATTGGAATTTGAAAGTATCCGGAAAAACCATCGAGGAAACAAAAGTATTTATTTCCTGCAAGTCTTTCTAACATTTGATCCATGAATGGCAAAGGAAAATGGTCCTTTGCGGTTGCTTCATTGAGTTTACGATAATCGATGCATACTCGCCAACCTGTAACAGTTCTTGTTGGGACAAGTTAATCTTTTTTTTGGTAACAACTCTAATACCACCTTTCTTGGGTACACAGTTGATGGGACTTACCCAAAGGCTATCGGTGATTGGATAAATGATACTGGTGTCGAGCAGTTTAACTATTTCTTTTTTTACAACTTCCTGCATATTCGGGTTTAATCGTCTTTTTTTTGAAAAACTGGCTTTTGTCTTCCAAGAGTTGAATTTTATGTTTACAAAAAGACCGACAGATTCCAGGAATGTCTGTTATTTTCCAAGCAAATGTTTATTTATGGTTTTTAAAGATGGAAACGTGTTTGTTTTTGTTTTCTTTAGAAAGCTGAGATGATATGATTATAGGAAGAAAAGAGGGTTCTTCCAAGAATGCATATTCCAAGTTATCAGGAAGAGGTTTGAGTTCAAGATTCGTAGGAGGTTCTTCAAGAGATGTCTTGATCTTATAATCGGTGTTAAAGGTGATTTTTTCGAATGGTGGTTCTTCAGTGTTGGATTCGGATTCAAAAATTTCTTCGGCGGTCATAGCCATGAATTCATCGAATTCAGCAAAGAGTTTTTCTTCGAGAATGGTTCCTTCGATGGAATGAAGGATTTTACTACCTTCATCAAGAAGAGCATCGAAATCTTCTTCCAAGATTTCATCAATAACGTCAATACTGAAACATGTATCATCGTTTGAATAGGCGTGTTTCATCGCAAAATCGATATGAAAAGTCATACGTTCAGTACCAACTTCAAGATTGAGTTGTTTTTGTTTAACTCGAAATATTGCATCGGCAGTATGGAGGAAAGGTCTCCTTAAGATTATAGGAACTTTACTGTCTTCTTCCGTTTCGATAATAACAAAAGCAACAGGAAAGGTGAATTTGCCAACTTTAACAAGCATATTTTCAGCTATTCCAACAGGGTATTGGAATGATCTGTCTGCTAATCTTACGCTTATTTTAGTAGGTTTAAGAGTTTTGAGAGATATATTTTGATGAGGTGTCATTTTATACACTTTTTCGAGGTCGTTTAACCCCTAAATCGTGCATTTATGCCCAAAATAGGTACTTAATCGTTTCTTTTCAGGTATTTCTCATTTGGAAGGCATTTGGAAGAATTACACGTGACTTGGGCTCATTTGGAGAAGAAACGGACAAGACTACGGACCTACACCAACATTGATCAATAATTTCTCTACTGTGGCTGGAGACGGCGTCACAGAAACAGTCACAGAAACAATGAGACGCTGTCACCACGAAGATCAAAACGGCGTCACATAATTCCACGACGGGGTCAGAGCATACGACCCAGCCCATTATCTAGAATATTCTCTTCCATGACAGCTTCACGATTAAAACGCGACGCCGTCACAACGTTTTTCCTATATATACAAACCTGAATTTAAGGTTTTGAGTGTGTAACTTTAGAATAAAAAGAGGGTACGAACCCTAGTTTGTTTAGCGGTTGTAGGAGACGATTTTAGGGCCTAAAAATCCTATTGTAACTCTTCCAATTCATGTTTTAATCAAGTAAGGTTTACTTAATCATTCAATATGTCTATGTGTTGTTTGAGTTATTGTTCTTGCTTTATCTTTAACATGCTTGGCTAAACCTTCTATTGTGTTTATTTATGATTGTATGAAACCTAGAATATAGATCTCAGTGGTGTTACTTCTTGTGATGGATGTGTACGTTAGATCTTAGAAAACCATCTTTTGTCTGCATTGTTATTGATATGTCTAAGGAAACGTGATTGTGTAGAAAAGATGCCATTGGGTAATAGTCTTCATACTACCTTGCCCCCTAATATGGTTGATCCACTCTTAATATATTTCACATGCACTTAGTGTACTCCCAGGGGTCGTGTAATAGTCTTCATACTACCTTTCATGTGTGTTGCTCTAGCGGCATACTAAGTAGATGGCGGGTTCGTGTAATTCGTTGATGCTTTAGGAAATAGTTACACAGATCATCACAAGGGTGACAAGGCAACAACACTAGGAGAAGCAGTCTAAGGAGTAATACATGATTAAATAAACGCCGTCTTTTATCTTATTGTTATCACCAGTAGCTGAGTTAATATTTAGTTTAAATAGCTAAAACCAAACCTCTCTCCAATTATATGATTTACTTGCTTTCCATAAAACATAAAAATACAAAAATAATCTTCTCTCAACCCTTAGAATTCTGTTAGACCGTGATCAAGCCTTCCCAACCTATTCCTCGAGTGAACGATAAACAACCCCGAGTCTTGCCTATACTACACTACAACGATTAGGTGCACTGCCTAGGGAGTTGTAAAACTTCTCGTGTAGAAGTCCTACGACGACCGCACATCAAGTTTTTGGCGCCGCCGCCTGGGGAATAGTTAGGTTTTGATCATAGTTTAGCTTAGTTCTACTCGCTTGAATCCTTTCAAGTGAGACTTTAATTTCCGCATATTAGCTTTCTTGTAGTCTATCTTTTCTTTGTGCCCTTTGTTTTGTAAATCACTCTTTCGTTCACCATCATGATGTATGAAAGACCACCAACCAACCCTTTTCAAAACCTACCACGAAACACAACCTTCCCATTCCAAAATAATATCTTGATGTTCCAACAACATCAAGATGAATCTCTCTACGATGCATGGACTCGTTTCAAAAACTTAATCCAAAGAGTCCCTCATCATGGCCTCGATTTATGGTCCTTGGCTCAATTCTTTTGTGATCATGTCAATAGATATACCCAAATAGACATTGACCATGCAGCAGGTGGGAACCTTAGGGTATTAAGTGCTGAAGAAGCATGGGAAACCATTGAGGATTATGCCCAATGCGATAAACAGTGGAAAAACCCAACTAGCACTATTCCTGACCAAACAATAGCAAATTTAAAGACTCAATTAGTTGAGAATGAAGTGGTTAGAGTTAAGATACCTAAGTGCATGGCATGGTTAGATGATGAGCCTATAAGAGATCTAAATACAATGGAGGATAAGGTGGATAATCCAAGCCCACAAAGTACCCTACAAGTCCTCCCATCATTTGAGGTATACACAGCGTCCGTAACTCACCCGAAAGAAGTAGAAGAGACCATATGAATCCTGATGGAGGTAGAACCTTTGAACAAAACAAAACTAGAGGAAGTAGGCTTGAATTGTAATCACAACAATCCTCTTAGTTCTAGGGAAGATCATAATTTTGATAAACCGGAGCTTCAATCACAACCCTCACTTAATTGTCCACCCTTAGATGCAAGTCTAGGAACCGAAAGAGGCTTCAAACCACCCATCAAACCACAAAGTCCTGATAGTTTTAGGATGAAGGTATTAGATACACCACCTTCATCTCTTGTGGCGTCTTTCCACCTTAAGGATTTGTATTGCTATTATCGCCCATGTGTAGATGACCCTAAGAAACATTATGGATTTAAATCGGGTTTATTAGGACATAGTGGATCCTTAGGTGTTGATTTTTCAAAATTAAGGATGATAGGAGATGGTTGGAAATTAGAATCTGAGGAAGTTTCTCTTCTAGGAAAAGGACTTAATTCACCCGTTAGGCCAAAATTTGCAGAGAAGGTTAGGATTAATGAGACACGTCATTTAGAGCATGTAATTCAACAACCAATTTTTCAGCATCTGGCTCCTTCTCACAATAATAGTGTGTACCGTTACTATCACCCGCACTTAAACTCAAGTGTAGGGGAACCCTCCCCTTTATCTGTTAAATAAAGGTAGAGTTAGGCTCGTGACTCAAACAAAAACAAGCACTTCTTGGGAGGCAACCTAATTTACTTTTCTTGCAATTAGGAGTGTCATGTGTGTTTTAATTCTTTATAGTTTGTTTTATTATGTTTGAACTATCTTGTAATCATGCTTTGTTTGTCTTTAACTTCGTCTTAATTTCAATCAAAGGTATTTTGCAAACAATAAGTGTAGGGGAATTTATCTGGCTTTTGAGCCAAATTCAAACATCATAAATAAATTGTTTAGATTAATTTGCATTAGTTTCGAATCATATGATTGAATTGTTAAATCTCAGGTTTTGTACAGCCATTTATACATGAATTAACTTATAGAATCAAGTGCAGGAAATTTTTCATCAAAAACAAAATTTTCGTTTTCACAGACTATGGAGACAGCGTCACGATTAACACGCGATGCCGTCACCGCGACACCTGTGATGGGGTCACCACAACCCTAACGGCGTCAAACGCCCAGGTTCCGAAAACTTAAAGTTTTTAATTATTATTGAAAATAAAACTTGCACGACATTTAATATATTTATTCTTCCATTATAAACCTGCAAAACCTAATGAATTTAACAATTCTTTCATCCTATCTATCGAGTCGAACCCTAAATTCATATTATATATTGGTAAATCGCACATTTTATGCTTGGTATAGTTGTCTTTGTCTTTGATTATAGGTTATATTTGATGAGAAGAAGCTTGAAAGTTCTTAGAAAGTTTCATTGGATGATTCTCAGAGGATGATTTAACCAGTTATCACATGTTTCTTCTCCATTATTGAGTAAACCAAGGGAGTACTAGTTTCTTTTCCATGTTTTCTTTTCCCTTTACTTGTTTTAACGGGTACTTCTAGAGAACATTGGGGACAATATTCAACTTAAGTGTAAGGGGAAAATAAGCCTTAGAAACTATTCTTTTATTTTTCATTTACTTTGTCCTTAAAAAGATGGGTAATATATAAAAACATAGCATAAAAGGGTCATTTTTACCAATATTTAGATTTTTTTACGACACACACCAACGAAAACCGAGTATAACTAGCGTCCCATGGATAGGAATTTATATGACTAGCACAAAAACCCTTAAAATTCCACCCCCAAAAATGTGAGGTTCGCCCTTAGATCTTTAGGAATTCGGGCACCCATCGTTGGTAACCCAAGATGATTTTATCTTTACCCGGTTCGAGCTAAGGTTGATCTACAGGCGTGCATGTCTATTCCGTCATTACGGCCATGCATGCATTGCCTTGTCGCCTTTTCTGGAATGTCTGGTGTTAGTAAAATTCATATGAGTGTACTGGTAGCATATTAAATTCTAGAACTTGTTTTTGTGATGCATCCCGAGACCGCATAGTAAGTATTAGGATTTGCTTAATAAGAGGCATTAGGATTAACCCATGTTTTAAACCTATAATTGTTATGCTGGTCACACTGATCATATAACTATCCCACACCCTTGCCATGCACTCACCTTTAGTGCAGGATACCCTAGTACAACCCTCCGAGCCTATCCTTTTTCACGGTTCTTGTAATTTTATGGTTAATCCGGACTATTAATGAAAAGCATTGTCACCCTTAAACCAATCGGTACACCCAAAAAGTCTTAGCTTACCTTATATGTACTCGCCTTTAGTACATTATTGTGATAACCCAAGTTAATTATTTGAGTACACGGTTGCTAAGTCCTTATCCTTGTAAATATAGTTTTGGGACGATTGGGATTCATGGTAGTATTTATTTCGCGGAAGAATGGGGAAGAAAAGTTAAGTCAATACCCCCATATGTTTGTCAAATGATCTCCATGTTATTTTGATCCACCTCAAAATGGGTCATTAGTTAGATTGTAAATATCGAGCATGTAAAAGCTACACTAAAACATATCCAAACAATCTCACTCCCTCACTGCCATATACACTCACACAGTAAACTAAATAACACCTCAAAACCATACCAACCAATCCAAAAACACCAACTTCCTAACCCCAAAAATACCACACTCTCTCTCACACACACAACACCAAAACTCTTACTCTCTCCATACCTATCAGAACCCAACCAATAACCATTACAAACACAACACCACACTCACAATAACATTACATTCACCTACCTTCTATCACATCTCCACACACACTCATGATCTCTATCTCTCTACACATCACTCTACCTCTCATAATTTATATACGATCATCAGTCATCTTCAACTCCTTTCTTTATGTAATACTTCATCCTATAGACTATAAAAAAACCACAACACCACCTAACACAAAAAACCTATAAACTTATTATCACATCCTTCCTCACTCCTGTGCCACCTCTAAACTTATAGTCGCAGAGATCAATATCGCTTATTTTAATTATTCGAGCGCGAGAGAGAGAGGAGAGATATACCCCCCTCCTTCCCCACAACTTCCAATGTTCTGTGTGTTCTTTTTCCCCAAAACACACTCCCCAAACCACCCCTCACCCTCACCCAAAACCCACATAATAAATCCTCTACTACCGCAGACCTCTATAAAACTCACCACTAAAATATCATCCACAATCAAAACTCTACCCAACAAAAACCACACCACAGATACTTAATTAGAATCACAACTCCAAATTAGAGAACAACCAAAATACAAAATTTTTTCTTTTAAAACATATACTCTCTATTTACACAAACACTACAACCACACAACACTCCCCTATATATACTCACACACCACTGACTCTTCTCATAATACTCTTATCTATCACAAAAACCCTTCAATGTACACATTAAACAAACACTCTATACCCCCCTAAAAACAAACTTCCCCTCCCCCACACAAAACCAAAAAACACATAACACTCTCCAAAAAAACAAAAAAAACCAAAACCACACCCCACACACACACACAAAAATCCACAAAATAAACCACCTCAACCTCACACTCTACACACATCAACACAGATACATCCACCCCCCCCACTCAACTATATATATATAAAACCCCCCTCAAAACACACCTCTACAAAATACCTCACCCCTCACTACTCTCACAGACCCCCTCCCCCACCTCCCAAAAAAAACTCTCTCACCAAAATCACACACACACACACCACAAACACACACCACACTATAACACACCACCACTCTCACACACTCACACATATATACCCATCAACTCCACACACACACACTCACACACCCACTCTCAACCTACCATATCATACATAAAACCCTCTCATATACTATCTATCTCCACACTCTCACCTCACCCCCAGACCTCACCTCATCTCTCTCATCCCACCCCATCCCTCAATTATATACCAAACCCATCCCCCATCTAAACCACCCAACCCTCTCCTACAAACCCCAACACACATCCAAGATACACACACTCTCACTCTCACACATTTCAAAGCGCTCAACCACTTCTACATAGCACACACGCACACTCACTCCTATCTCTTTACACTATCCATCCCCATCAACAAAACCACACACCCACATAAAAAAACTCACACCTCAATCACACACCAACCACAATATCACAACACCACCCTCACTCACTCTACCTCCAACTCCTCCTATACATAAACCTCAACAACTACACACACTACACACCTCCCTATTTCACACCAAATATCAACCCTTACCCCCAATAAGATAATATATAAAAACAGACATAATCTCAGATACCCCCCACTCACTCTCAAAAACACCCACCACCCCAACCATAAACCCACCCTCTCCACTACTCACAACACACATTCACTCAATCACTCGCCTCCAACCAACCCAATCAAATTAATTATCCTAAATCTTCGCTATAGACACCCTAACACTCTCTCTGTGATATATATATAAAAAATCAAGCTATACTCAATACAAACACTCCTACCCCACACTCATCTCATATCATATGGTGTGTGTTTCGCAGCGTGTCCCCACCCCCCCTCACCTCCCCTTCCATCCTTTACATCCATAATATTATGTAACTACTTTATCTATCTACTCAATACAACTTAAACCCCCTACATACTCCAACCAATATACCCAAACATCACACATGAGAGACTCTATATACCCAGATCTCCTCTCTCCAGAGACTTGCATAATAGAGATAAAGAGAGAATACTAAGATTGTCAGATCTTCGCACTCTTCTATTACTATATCTTTATCGTGATCTATAGATCCTCACTCATCGCTCTAGCCCTAACAGATCCCTACCATATATCACTCCCCTCCCGCTCTCACTACACCCCCTCCCAAACCAAACAACCCACCTCAAACCGCACACTAATACTAAGACTGTATATATACAACTACTCACCACTCTCACCAAACAATAAAAAAACTCTCTCCTCTCCTCACTCGCTCCCACACCTCTCTCTCTCTCGCACCACACATAAAACAATCACTATAAACTCACTCCCCCCCCCACCCTCACACCCTATTAATCTAACACGCAATATATACTAAACACCCCTAACACATTACTCTCTCTCACCTCTCTCTCGCACCCATATACTCTTTTTAACTAGATAGATAGATAGATAAGAGAAGAGATAACGAATATACATACCACTCACACCCTCCTCACGCTGTAAGATACTCTCTCTCTAGAAGAAATACAGAACCCCCCCACTCCCCCATGTCCTCCTCCCCCTAGATAACTACCAAACGACTCAACAAAACAACAAAAATCCAAATATACATATCAATATAATAAATAAAACATCAATATTAGTGTCTGAGACTCTCTGCAGCCATATGTGATAAAAGATCCCCCCTCTCACTCAAGAGAAATACCTCTCGTTGTGTGTGTTCTGCTTTACTACATAGATATATGAGTCTCTCACCCACCTCCCCCTAACTGTTCCTATTAAACTCTCTCGCTCTCTCTCACACGCAGACATCCAGACATTTAGATTAGCTCTTACGCTGTTTCGTTGCACGCGTTAGAATATCTAGATGTATCTTAGCATATCTAGTGTGTAGATATATGACCTCTCCTCTCTCCCATGTGATAGAGATATATCTCATATAAATTCTATTGTACCCCCAGAGACGCGACTACCCCCCACTCTACAGCACATGAGATATAGAGACTCTCCACCTCTCCCCCCTCTCCTCCAGCCACCCTCCCCTCCCTACCCACCTCGCCCCCCGACTACGTCTATATACCTCACCCCCTCACCTGAGTTCGCAGCGCAAGTAGTGTATATAGTTATGTAATGGGTGTCTGATTTGTAGTTCACACAAACCATAAATAACATTTACACATAGAGACTACTTCATATATGAGGGAGGATAACGGGGTGCGGATGTGTGTTACCTCCGTGGTAGTCGGGTGTGGTGCTGGAGGTCGGTTTAGGGGTGTGATTGAGGGGCACTTATGGAATTCTTTGAGTTGGGTGGGTTGAGTTTTGTGTAGCTTTTATTGCACTTGTGGTATTTCTTTTGGGTTATGTTTATGGGTGGATGGGGATTTGGATTTGATGGAGATCACAGGGGGGATGGGTTTGGGTGGGGCGGAGTAGGTTAGCAATAAACACGGGTAGCGATGGGCTATTTTACACCAAATATGCTGGGTGTGGTTCGTGCACGCAGGTCCTGTCGTGCTGGAGTGCTGCTAAATGTCCTTTGTGAGGGTTTGGTATAGTGGGGTAGGAGGGGATTGATAATGTTGGATCCCGGCCGAGGTGTGATGAATATAGTTAAAGTTCAAGGCAGGTAGAAGTCCCGTTACTTCGCGATCCGTTAGTTCATATTTACTTTATTTATTGTTTGATTATTTTGTTGTAGAGTACGGTTATAGTAATTTAACGAATATAAAAAAGAGGAGCAATTGCTTAGTTGGTTAAGGGTTTGATCGGAGCGTATGTGGGTGTGTTCTGTGGGGAAGAGAGGAGGTTGAAGTTGGGGTGTTGGAATGTGATATGGGTGATGTTAATGTGACAGTAATTGTGGTGTGTTAGTTTACTGAATTGATATGATGGTGTAATGTGAATATGGTGTGGGGATATCTGGTATTTGAGTGAATGTGATGGGTTGGGTGTAGTTGGATAAGCGTGAGTTGTTGGTATGGAGGTGAGTTGGGAGTTTTAGGTTTGGCATTTTTTTAGTACTCTTTCCGTTAGTAACACATCATTGAAACCATAAGGACAATTGACTATGCGTGTTGACTTTTTTTTAGGAATATAAAGATAGTGTTGGTTTCATCTTAAAGTAATAGTATAATAGTTTCATGAGGGAAAGGAAAAGGATTTGGTGGGTCAATGGTTTCTAGTTAAAAGAACCCTTCGTCCTATGGGTCGAGGCTAATGTGGTAGTGAGACGCTATGCATGTTTGGGACCTTAGTAGGGGCACTCTTTTAGGGTTTCCAAGAATTTTAGAATTATTCAAGTTAAGTTTATAGAGTAGTATTAAATACTAGCTACTTTTTTTCCTCTATGATAAGGCATGTTACTTTTGCTAAATGCGGTGATGTATTTTTTTGGAGGACATCATAATGCCAATGCCATTGTTAAACCCATAAAACTTATTCCCATTTTCCCTAGCCATTATTTAGAAGTTTTGAATAAAAGATTCCGGTTTTTTGTTTTGCACTAATCTAAAGAGATTTTGGAAAAAAAAAAAAAAAAAAGAAAATGAGAATAAAAAAAAATAAATAAAAAAAAAAAAAAAAAAAAAAACTGAAGCTTTACTAAAATTCAACTACATTCGACACGTAAAGCTCTACTAAATTGTTTGAAAAAAAAAAAAATCAGGGGTGTTAGCGATCAAATGTGTGAAACAAACTGCAAATTTAGAGGCTATTTGGGAGAATAGATTCCTCCAAAAAAAAAAAGATTATGGTTAACAACCTTTTGTAACTTTAAATTAAAGGAACCCAAAGACGTCTTTAAAATGTTTGGTTTCGAATAAAAAATATCCAGATCAAACGCCTAAAATTTTGTAACATCCATTACCCAGAAGCCACTTTTTTTTTTCTTTTCTCTTCCTTTTCCTTTCTTCCTTTTAGATTGCATTTTGTATAGCAGCAGGTTAGCAGGTTTAAACCCAATAAAAGTGAAAAGCTCTTTTTTTTGTGTTCTAATTTCCCTTTGAATGAACAACTCGACATATTTTCTTTCATTATTTTGAAACAATTTCTAGCCTAATAGAGCAATGTAACAAACCTAAAAATAAAGCAATCTTTCCCAGCTAAACAAAAACAAACTCGTAAGGGAAGAAAAAAAAAAACTCACCCAGCCCCACCAATTCTTAATTTCTTACGCTCTATCGATAACCATGCTGCTCCCCATAACAAATTATCCTGCAATTTTGTGCCATGCCCAAAATACAATGTATAGATTAACTTAAGATCAAGGCATTTGATATGTACATGAATAACCAAATCCCAAAACAACCCTTTGTTGGATAGCATATCATTCAATGCTTTACCCAACCATCCTGTCAAACAAACTAGTAAAAAGGAAAAAACAACCACCACTCCTTATGTGGAAATCAAAGCATACTTAAAAATATGTTTATATATTAAACGATTAATTTACAAAATACAATTACATTAAATAGAAAATATGGAGGAAAACCTAACTTTTAAACAACCTAAAACAACGGCTGTCCAAACAAACAGGGGCTAGGGCCTTATTAGGCCTCTTATCTAAAATCCCCTCAACTCGCAGTGCGTATACGCAGTGCCGTAGCGATAAAACATCGGGAGTTTTTTTTTTTAAAACTAAAACTAAAAAGTAAAGAAAAAAAAAAAAAAAGAAAAAAAACAGAAGGCTGTAGCAGTGCCCTAGTTTTTTAGTAGATACAGAGTTGTAGACTCATTTCTAGACGAAGTCTCAATCCGATGCAATCCAAACTATAACAAGACGAAATCACGTCTGAAACAAATGGACCAGGTCGATGCAAAACCAAAACCGATTGTAAAATCATAGCAGAGCAAAGGCAACACACAAAAATACGAAAAGATGTACTCTAGAGCAGATTTCATGCAGCACAGACATACATTCATTCAGGCAGGAAGCAACACAAATAGGAGATAGAGGAGATGAACATTAATGAGATGAACGGAGAGCAGATTCAGATAGATATTCAGGCAGACAGACAGCACAGACTGATTTCAAAGCTTATCAAAATAGAGGTAGATGAAGAGTAGATTTAAGATTCTGGCGGATGACATGAAAATTGGACATATATATTGAAAATTGATTTGATTGATTCCTTCGTTGATTTTCAAAAGTGGTTCATTATTTAATATCTTAGGATTATTCTATAAGTGGGCTAGGCCCATAAAGTAATAAAGCCCGAATGACCATATCAAATAATACATTTAACACTCCCCCCGCAGTTTGAGTGGGAGATGCCGCCGAAAACACTCAAAACTTGTACGAAAATCTCAAAAAGCGCAAACGGCAAAAACCCTTGGTTAAGAAGATATCGGCATACTGGTGGTACGGGATGGACCTATGAAGTACTCGACCTGTCCGCGAGCAAACATATCATGAACAAAATGTATATCAATCTCTATGTATTTGGTACGCTGATGTTGAACAGGATTAGTAGACATATATACCGCACTTACATTATCACAATAAACAAGAGTAGCAGTAAACAAAGGAGTATGCAACTCTCGTAACAAAATGCGGATCCAATCTGTTTCTGCAACCACATTCGCAACCCCACGATATTCAGGTTCAGCACTGGAATGAGACAAAGTAACCTGACGTTTAGCGGACCAAGATAAAAGATTATCTCCAAGAAACACACAATAACCAGATGTAGACCGTCAAGTAACAAGACAACCCGCCCAATCAACATCGGTATAAGCATTAAGCTGAGATGTAGACGATACGCGAAGTTGAAGGCCATAATCCAAAGTACCACGAACATAACGAAGAACCCATTTGAGAGCAGCCAAATGAGGCTCCCGAGGGTCATGCATATAAAGATATATCGGTTGCACGACATAGGAAATATCTGGCCGAGTAAAGGTGAGATACTGAAGACCACCTAAAGACTACGATATAAAGTCGAATCAAAGACCAGATCCCCATCAGAACCAAGTTTAGATTCTGTGTCAACTGGAGTCCTAGTAGAATTACAATTCAACATATGTGTACGCTCTAAAAACTCCATAGCATATTTCTTTTGAGAAAGAAACATGCCTCTAGCATCTCGTGTAACTGAAATCCTAAGGAAATAATTAAGAGCCCACAAATATGTCATATCAAACTCTTTATGTAAAGGGGAGATAATACGTTGTAATAAAGCTATAGATGAAGCCGTTAGAACAATGTCATCAATGTATTGGTGTGCGGTCGTCGTAGGACTTCTACACGAGAAGTTTTATAACTCCCTAGGCAGTGCACCTAATCGTTGTAGTGTAGTATGGGCAAGACTCGGGGTTGTTTATCGTTCACTCGAGGAATAGGTTGGGAAGGCTTAATCACGGTCTAACAGAATTCTAAGGGTTGAGGGAAGATTCTTTTTGTATTTTTGTATTTTATGGAAAGCAAGTAAATCATATGTTTGAGAGATTGGTTGGTTTTAGCTAATAAAATAAATATAAATCTACGCTAGTGGTGATAACAATAAGATAAAAGATTGTGTCTATTTAATCATGTATTACTCCCTAGATTGCTTCTCCTAGTGTTGTTGCCTTGTCACCCTTGTGATGATCTGTGTAACTATTTCCTAAAGCATGAACGAATTACACAAACCCGTCGTCTACTTAGTATGCCGCTAGAGCAACGCACATGCAAGGTAGTATGAAGACTATTACACGGCCCTTAGGAGTTTACTAAGTGCATGTAAAATACATTAAAAGTGGAGCAAACCATATTTAGGGGGCAATGTAGTATGAAGACTGTTACCCGTGGTATCCTTTCGACATCACTATCCACGGTTTTTTTTTTCACTAGATTATCAACAACAATTATAGACAGAAGTGGTTTTCTAAGACACCTAAATGTACATCCATCACATAAGAAGCAACATACTAAGATCTAATTTAGGTTTTCATACAATCATAAATAAACCACAATAATAGGTTTAGCCTAAGGCATGTTAAAGATAAAGCAAGAACAATAGATCAAACAACACATAAACATATTGAATGTTTAAGTAAAACCCTTACTGATTAAAACATGGGATTGGAAGAGTTACAATGGGGTTTTTAGGCCCTAAAATCATCTCTTAAATGCTGCTTCCTTGGTCTAAAGGATTTGGGTTCGTATCCCTTTTTTATTCTAAAGTTACACACACAAAACCCTAAATTCAGATTTGTATTTATAAGAAAATCGTATGCGGACTGAGTGTCGTTTTTAATCATGACGCCGTTGTAAGATGAATCTTCTAGATCTGCCATTTTAGTCGGTACGTGCTGACGTTGTCATGAAAGATGTGACATCGTCACTTGATGAGTTATGACGGCGTCGTGTATAGTTGGTAATGCTGTCTCTAGGCTTTGTGAGTACAAATCTTTAAGAGTCTTGGTGTTGGTTTTTAATCTCGTCCATTTCTTCTCCAAATGAGCCCAAGTCACGTGTAATTCATCCAAATGTCTTCCAAATGAGAAATACCTAAAAAGGAACGATTAAGTACCTATTTTGGGCATAAACACACGATTTTGGGGGTTAAACAACCTCGAAAAAGTGTATAAAATGACACCTCATCACGTATATCAATAAATATGCAACCTCGGTACCATGCTGATAAATAAAAAGAGACGAGTCACATCGACTTGAAGTAAATCCCACACGAAGAGCATAACCCGCAAAGCGTTGAAACCAAGCACAAGGTGCCTGTTTCAATCCATATAAAGACTATTGTGATCGACATACATGATGTGGAAAACGAGAATCCACAAAGCCCGGTAGTTGATACATATAAACGTCTCGGAAAGATCACCATTAAGAAATGCATTTTTAACATCAAGTTGGTGCACAGGCCAGTTCTGAGCTAATGCAAGACTAAGAATTGTACGTATAGTAGCTAGCTTGACAACCAGACTAAAAGTATCACTACAATCAACTCCATATTGTTGGTTTCGTCCATTAGCAACGAGACGAGCCTTATACATACTTAACGAACCATCGGCATGATATTTATGTTAAAACAACCACATAGACCGAACCACATTAACATTAGGTGGTTTCAGAACAAGAATCTAAGTATCATTTTTAATCAACTCATTATATTCATCATACATAGCATCTCGCCAATGAGGATCCGACAATGCAAATAAGGGGACTTAGGAAGGGGAGAGATATGCGACGTGTGACCATGAAACCAATGATTAGGCCTAAACGTGCCAACTTATGAACGAGTGATTATAGGATGAGTTTGAGGTTGATGGTTTTGGGCTGGTGTGGGGTTATGGGGGGATGGTTGGGATTAGGCTGATTATTGTTGTTGGATCGTTAATGGTGGAGACATAGTAGGTGATGGGGCCGGTTGTTGTTGGGCCGTAGGTTGAGAGAGGAGTTTGTTGCCGGGTCAGAGGTTGTTGGGTTTGTTGTTGGGCCAAGTTTTGTTGGGTTGGTATTTAGGCTGAATGTAATGGTGTAGTAGGAGGGGGTTAGGGGTTGAGAGTGAATAATGTGGTGGGTAATATGTGAGATATTAGGTTCGAGGAAAGTATATGATGGTGGATGAGCATGTGTAACATTACCATAAGGAAACTGAAGTTCATCAAAGGTAACGTGACGGGAAAGTATAATTTTATTGGTGGAAAGGTCAAGGCATCGATACCCCCAATGATACGCGGGATACCCTAAAAATATACAAGGAGTGGCCCGAGGTGCAAGCTTATGTGGTGAATAAAGGTATGGATTACAAAGACAACCAAAAATGTGTAGGCGAGAATAATCAGGTTGTTTGTTGAATAACTTAGTACATGGTATGTCATTTTGGATGGCAATGAGGGAAGAATGTTTAGTAAATACGCAGCCATATGTAGAGCCTCGACCCAAAATGATAGAGGAAGGTGGGTTTGAAAAAGAAGGGTGCGGATAACATTGTTAATGGTTCGGATCATCCGTTCAGATTTCCCATTTTGTTGAGAGGTTTTGGGGCACGAGAACCGCATTTGAATGCCATTTTGGGAGAAAAAATTTAGTAAGTTCTTGTTGTCAAACTCACCCCCCATGATCACATTGAAAAGCTGAAATATCACTTTTAAATTGATTATTCACATATGACCGAAAATGTAAGAATTTTTGAAACATTTCAGATTTAGCGCGCAAAGGATAAATCCACAAATAATGCGAGTAATGATCAAGAAATAACACATAATACTTAAAACCACTAGAACTAACAATGGGAGAAGTCCAAATGTTAGAATGAACAATCTCAAAAGAACGAGAAACAATAGAATTAGAACTAGAAAACGGAAGTCGCACAATTTTCCAAGCTTGGCTGGCATGAAAAACATGTGGGGGATTTATCTTTATTACAAGAAATTATTTGCCGAGAAACTATAGAGATCAAAACACCTCTTCCTGGGATGCCCAAGGTGTTGGGTGCCCGTAGTAGTGGACTAATAGACAACAAAGCATGAGGAGTAAGAGAAGGTTGGGTGATAGGATAGAGATCTCCTGAGCTATCACATCTGAGAAGGATATGACGGGTCAAGAAATCCTTTACTGAGAAACCAAATGCATTGAATTCAATAGTACAATTGTTATCTCTAGTGAATTGGCAAACAAATAAGATTTTTTATTATGTTAGGGGTGACAAGATCATTATGTAAATACAAAGGACGATTAAGAGTAGGTAAGATATTATGACCGGTATTTGTGACAGGTATAAATTTCCCATCACCAACACAAACCGATAGATATAAACATTTATTATAAACGGTACTTAAATTACTTGAATGTGAATTAAGATGAGAAGAAGAACATGTGTCCATATTCAATGTGGGATCTCGAATAGTCATAGTACTAAAGGCACTTGGGTGCGCACATGGAGTCGCGCCTAATATGCCGCGTCTAAACTGATGAGTTGTTTGCTTTAACATGATGCTACACAAAACAAAAATAAACTAATTTTCTTTTCCTTCTCTTTTTGCCTTGTGTCTGCAACATAAAAGAATAGAACCAATAAAATAAATTAGAAATTCTTTCTTCTCTCCACGTGACAATCCAACCAATAATGATTAACAATATATTTGTACTATATTTCTATGCTGTAGGGATACTTTCTTCCCTACTGCCGTAAACTTTTTTTTCAAACGGGCGAAGAGATAGAAGAAGAGGAAGATAAATTGGGGAGAAAAATTAGGAGATGATCGATTTTGCTATTGATACATATTGAATTGAATTGATTGATTCATTGATTAACACAAGATTACAATATATAATGTCTTATGATTATTCTAAAAGTGGGCTAGACCCATAAGATAATAAAGCCCGAATGACCATAAGATAATAAAGTCGGAATGACCATATCAAATAATATATATAACATATATATCCCAACAGAGGTAGTCGAAGAGCATATTCAGGCGAACAGGTGCAGGCAGACATTCAAGCAGACAGAGTAGATTCATGCAAGCAAGCGTAATCAAATCCAAAACGGTGAAACCAAAACATGTTGTTGATGTGAGATGCTACACATAACTACTCAATACATAGTCATATTAGTTAAGACTATAACATCACCATCACCAATACAAAACTAGATTTCCAATTCAAATTGGTTACTGATACCATACCAAATTACAAATACCAATATTAACATTAATTCTAATACCGCGATGAACAAAGCGAACAACCATCAAAACTTAAACATACCAGAATGTTGAAACATAACAAAAATAAACCAACCAATAACCACATAACTTAGTCGTTGAGCTTCATAACTTAGTTGGCGTGTTTGTATTTGGTAAATCCGTATGCGGTCATAACCGTTTTTCAGTCTTTTAGTGGTTAATCAAAAATATTTTCAAGATCTTCTAATTGTACTTAAATATCAAATTTAGTATAAGATCCTAAAAGCAAAATATTTCTTATCATTAAAATGGAAAGATTTGTTGGATTTAGAAAGATATGGAAAAATTGTTTTCATTTATGATTACTCCTATTTAGTCTTATTTATGGTTGTATACGAACTGAACGTTCAGTGAACATTTCATGAATCGTTTGGTAAAAAAGTCTGTTTATGTTCGTTTATTTATTAAATGAACGAACATGAACAAAATTTACGTTCGTTTAGTTAAATTAGTAAACATTGTGGAAAACTAGAAGGGGGGGTTGAATAGTTTTCTTGATTTAAGATTTACTTTTCAAATTTTTTTTATGATCTTATGTGAAGTTTGCACAATATTGATGTTTTGGTCAGTAAATAAATGTAATGCAAGAAAGTAAAGAGTTGGAGAGATTCAACCAAGACACGATTGTTTATAGTGGTTCGGCTACAAGGACACCTTCCATGCCCTACTCCACTCCTCGAGTCACCTACTTGAGAGTTCGTAAACACTAGTCACCAATCTCCTTTAACCGGCGGAGAAGCCTTACAACGTTGAGAAACCTCACTCTTACTCCTTTTAACGGTACAAAGTTAGATACCGGATTCTTTACAAGGTAGAATCACACCAACACCAAGACACTTGATTTACAATGAGGATGAGAACAACTACAACTACTATATGATGTATAAGAATCAGTAGTATGATCTTGATAATGCAATGGAGATGCGAAACAAGGTACTTGGAGCTTGATCGTCTCAAAGGGGTGTTTGGCAATTTCTTCCTTGAAAAAATTACCTACAAATGCTAGAGAAAACTAAACAAGAACTAAAGAGAAGATGATGATCAGTAGATTAGAGAAAGAAATTATGAAAAATGGGTAAGTAAAACATGAGAAATGGCTTGGTATTTATAGCCAAAAAACTACACTATAGCCCGGTTATGCCGGTTC